>VZSZ01007570.1:2807-13396 GCA_013398815.1 Ibidorhyncha struthersii
CCCCAACTCACACTCTCCCTCTGCCGCCAGTGCTGCCAACACCATGTTTGACATCGAGTGGCGCGGGCGGCGGGTGGCCCTGCGTGCCAGCAACGGCCGGTATGTCTCCACCAAGAAGAACGGGCAGCTGGCGGCCGTCAGCGACACCGTGGGTAAGTGCCGGGGTCGGGCTGGGGGGTCCCGGCGTTGGGCCCCCACCTGGGTGCTCAGGGGTGCTCCTGTGCAGGGGAGGACGAGGAGTTCACCCTGAAGCTGATCAACCGCCCGATGCTGGTGCTGCGGGGCGAGCACGGCTTCGTCTNTCTGCTACCACCGCGGCTCCAACCTGCTCGACTCCAACCGCTCCATCGGGGATGTCTTCCACATCAGCTGCAGCGATGGCGCCTACCAGATCCGAGGTGGGCGGCGGGCTGGGGGGCTACCAGGGCAGGGGGCTACTGGTGGTCCATCTGGACCCCGCTGATGGCCCCCGGGGACTTTCCACAGGCCAGGGGGGCAAGTTCTGGTATGTGGCGAGCAGCGGGTCGGTGTGCAGTGACGGGGACCTCTCCGAGGATTTCTTCTTCGAGTTCCGGGAGCGGGGACGCGTCGCCATCAAAGGGAAGAACGGCCGGTACCTGCGCGGGGACCCGGCCGGCACCCTGCGTGCCGACAGCGAGTCCGTGCTGCGGGCCACACTCTGGGAGTACTGACCCGCCTGGCACCGGTCCCCCGCTGCAGCGTCCCCCAGCCCGCCCCGCTCCCAGGCTGGCCGGGGCACTAGGTCGTCCCTAGGCAACGGATGACGGTGGAGCTGGTGGTGGCACCATCCATGGCAGCTGTGTCCTCGACCCCCCCCTCGACTCATGGCATTAAAGTCAGTCTGGATCACACCGGGGCAGCGCCTCATCGTCCTTCCCCTCCTGCATCGCCCAGGATCCAACCCTGTTCCCGTCCCCATGCCCTGCCTGGCACCCCGGATGGAGGGTGCTGCCCCGTGGGAGCCCCCACACCCCGGGAAAGGGCTGATCCTGCCTGGGCATCCCAGCCCTGCCACCGCTCTGGGACGCAGGGACCCCCGGCTGGTGGTGGCAGGGCCTGGGGGCGCCACTCAGGCAGCTGGGGATGGGGGCAGCAAAGCCGCTGCGGGGCAGGACCCCCAGGGATGCCCACGGACCCTCTGCCAGGCTGGGGGGCAGGAGGGGGCTGCAGCCTGGCAGAGGGCTGTGGGGAAGGGCCCGGGGGGGCTCCTGGGGCAGCGCCAGCAGGCACCAGAGGAGAGAGGAGCTGCTAGGGCTGCAGGTCCCCAGGGGGGGCAGAGCGACACGGGGCGAGGAAGACGTGGTGCTTCCAACACCGAATGCAGGGCACAGCCCTTGGGCTGCAGCCGGCAGCATCACCCCAAATGTGGTGGGGCCACGGGGGCTGGCGGCGGCCCCCCAGGGAGCTGGCAGGGCGCCGCTGAGAGATGGAAAGGAAAAGAGACGGGCACTCGCTGAGCGGCACGATCGTTTTCATGGCAGACGACAGATTTACAGACACTGGAGCGGTGCGGGGAAGGACTGGGCCAAAACACGCTGCACCACCACAGAAATACAAGATCATTTATAGAAACAACGGGGGAGCGGAAAACCCCCTCCCCTGCCCAGCAGAAAACGGGGCTCCCCCGGGCGGGTGCCCGCTGGGCACCCTGGCACAGCACCCTGTTTGTCCTGATCCTGAAAGGCAAGGCGGCACGGGGGCACAGCCCGCCACCGGCACGGCACCGGGAGAGCGCTAAACTACCACGGCTAGAACGATCCACAAGACAGCACGGCCCCGGGGGGCTGCCCGCCGGCGTGGCCAGGCTAGGGGGGGCGGCAGGGGCGGGCCGGGCCCGCCCCGACGCGCCCGCTCTGCCGCCGAGCGGCTCTTGGGGAGACGCCGCCGGAGCCCCGTGACCCTCCGGTGCTGCTGACAACACAACCACAAAACACGCACACACACACACGCCCCCCACCCGGACCACCGCCGCGGCCTCCCTGCCCTCGCCACCAGCCCTCCCGCCCGGGCCCGCTCCTCCTCCGGCAAGGGTCTCTCCCCACCGCTGGCCCGGTGGGCACCCACCCCGGCCGGCGGGGCTCGGGACCCCCGGGTCTCGCTGGCCGCCCCCCTGCTCACAGGAGAACAAGGCTGGGGTTGCGCAGCTGCCTGTAGATGTGCAGGAGCTTCTCCGCCGTCGCAGCTCCCTCCTCGCCGAGGGACGGCTGATCACGCAGGGTCTGCGCCTCCTTCAGCAGCATCTGCGCAAGGGAGGTGGAGGTTGAGAGATGCACATTGGCTCGACGGGGGGGGTCCCAATGGCGTTCACCCCATGGGGAGGGGACCACGGCACGGTGGGCACCCATCAGTCCCCGTGTGGGCTCGCGGCTCACCTCGTGGTTGGCCTGGATCTGGCGCAGGTACTGCATGCGGAGGTCTGGGGGCCCCGAGCCCTGCGCCGCCTGCTCCAGCACCAGTGCCTGCGGGGAGCGGAGAGCTCTGCTGGAGAGGTCGCCGGGAGAGCCGGCAGCACCCAGCCCCGGGGAGCCCCGACCATGGCACCGGGCGGGAAGCAGGTCTCCACCTGCCAGCCGCGCTGCCCTGCTCTCCCCAGGGCAAGCACCGCGCTTGCCAGCACTGAAGCACCCCCGGGAAGGCTGCCAGCCCCCACGTGCCGCAGGGCTCCCGCTCCGTTTAGCTACCAAACTGACCGGCGCCTGTTCCTGGGGCAGATGGCAGACACTTCCCGGGCCTCCATGGCCCAAACCTGTGGAGCTGAGGCCGGGACTTGGGAAGGGAGCGGGGCCCACGATGGTCCCCCATGCTGGGCCGGTCTGCCACACGGTGGTGCCAGAAAAACCCTCCCGGAGGACTCGGCTGCGCCCCCAGGCTTTGGCCCTGGGCTTTTGGCTTGTTTGGTGTCACCCCCGTTCCCCAGTGTCTGACGGGGCCAGCGGCATGGCCCCACGGCAGCGGCATGGCCCCACGGCAGCGGCAGAGCGTACCTGGATGCGCCGGATGACGGCGTGGTGCGTCCTGCACATGTGGGCCAGGGAAGGGCTCTCCATCAGGATCTCCACAGCCTGGATGGGGCCCGCCGGGCTGAGGTCATTCATGGCCACCTGCAACAGCGAGCACATCCTCACTGCAATCATCGCCGGGCAGCGGAGGGGGCGAGGGCGGCCCCAGGACCCCTCCCCACACAGCAGGCTCCCCAAGAGGCTCTCCTCCCCCATCCCTACTTTCTGCACCCCCCAACCCGTTTGCTCCCCAGGTCGGTACAGGCAAAGGCAGCTGAGATGGTGCCAGCCCAGTTGGGCACATCAGACCCCTTGTCCAGCCCCTCGGAGGGGCTTTTGCCCCCATCACAGCTCTGGTGGCCATCAGGCCCCAGGAGAGCCTTCACCCCGACCCGGAGCGGCGGCAGAGGCAGGTACTGCAGCCGGGAGAGCAGCCACCGGCCTCACCCGGTGCCGTGGGGGTGAACGGATGCCCGTTCCCTGACGAGACGCAGGCTGCCACCCCAGCAGATTTAATCCAGCAGACTTAGCCCAAGCAGAATTAACACTGTCACTAATCACATTGGCGATATTAGTGCTCTCAAGCATGAATCAACCTGAGCCAGGTCATTGCCAGCACGCAGGCGGCTGGGCCCCTCGGCACGGGGTCAACCAGCCGCGGTGGCAGAGCTGGGCAGCAATTCGTATTTTTCCTTTGCGCTTAGAGGGGGATTCTCGTGTTAAAGGGCGATGAGCTGCAGCAGATCAGATTTACACCCCGAATCCAGCCACGTTTTCCCCTCGCTTTGCGGAGCCAGCAAAGCGCAACCAGCCAAAGCGGCGGGGAAAGCCCATCTCTTCCCACAGCCGAGCCTGACGCCAGGTCGGGGCCTTACTGCCATCTGAGGTTATTGCCATCTGAGCGGGGCTGGGCAAGAGACGGCCAGGAGCAGGAGCCACACCGCTCCAGTGGAAAGGCCACAGCAAAGAGGGCCCACGAGGATCCTGCGGATCAGCGAAGGGATGCTGGGAGGGGAGGGGGCGTCTGCCTTTGCCCTCATGAGGCTGGTTCGCTGCGCAGGGACACAGCAGCGGCCCACTGCCCTGCCCGGCAGGGAAATAAGATCATCTGGGGGACACGTACCCGCCCGGAGAGGGAGGGAAGTGGTCACAGCCTTTGGGAAGTCCAGGGTTGGGAGAAGGGGGACCGGCGGCCCAGCACACAAGTCCCAGCCCCGCAGCGTAGCAGCCAGCAGCCCCCACGCAGGACCCAAGCATCCCGACCCACGGACAACAGGCTGGGGTCAGCACGGCGAGGCCATACATCACCCAGCGCCCCAGCACGAGCGAGGGGCTGAGGGACGAAGCTGGCTCCGTGGGATGGGGGCGCGGGGAGTTTCTCTGCAGGGCTAACCCATTCCTTGCCTCTCGGACAAGCAGCTGCACCTCGCCTCCGTCCGGCGCCGCACCGCGCACCGATGCCACCTCCCCGCTGCTCAGCGCCTCGGCCCCAGCGTTCTCAGCCAGCAGCCAGCGCAGCGTGGCACAGCTCAGTGGGACATCTGGGGACAAAAGGAGAGAAAGCAGAGCTTGTTAGGCTGCTGAACGCCCTCCCTGAGGCTCAGCAGCCCCGCTCAGGCCAGAGCGATGCAGGAGGGAGCAGCGTGTGCCTGCTGCAGGCCCTGCGAGGCCAGTGCTGACACTGGGGCCGTTCCCCTCCCCGCTGAGACAAGCTGAGTGTGGTCATGCAACTGCCATTGCGTCCATGTGCCAGCCCACGAGCAGACACGTGCTGGGGTGGTGACTGTGGAGGGTCACGCAGTGCTCCTTGCCCAAGGAAGGGGCTGGTGACCGCCCCAGCCTGCATGTGCTGGCTGTGACAGTGCCACCCCAGCCTCTCCTGGGTCAGCCACACGCCGGGATGCAATCACCTCTCCCCAGGGAGATACGCCAGGAGCTCCCACCATGCTCCTCTCCAGGGACCCACCTGAGCCGGAGGTTTTCAGCGCGTTTTTCAGCAGGTCTGAGGACACCCTGATGGATGCTGCTGAGGGGGGCAGGTTTCCCTCTCCTGGGGCGGGTGGCAGCTCGCCGGCTTTCACCCCCTCGGGCTCAGTCTGCTCCCGGGACACTTTGAGGAAGGTCTCCACAGGGTCTGGGGGTGCAGGGGGGGCAGCTGCCGGTGGGGAGGCGTCCGGCCCCGAAGGGCTGCTCTCAAAACGGAGGCACTGGAGCATGTCAATGGTGCATTCGCTGAGGGGCAGGCAGATCCCCTCTCTGTCTGGGGAGAGGATGGGCGAGTCGTCTGGCAGGAGGTCATCCAGGGCCTCGGAGGAGTCGGAGCCGCTGCCCAAAATATCCCGTAAACTGTAGTAGAGGGCACAGGAGATGGTCAGAGGCAGGTCCAGCTTGGTGTCTGCAGCAGAGCCGCGGGGCAGCGTCAGCTCCCTCTTGTTCCCGGGAAGGAGCTGGTCGATGGGGAAGGTGAAGGTGGTGGCCGAATCCACAGACTCCTCCTCTAAGGCACAGGGGCTGGCCAGGAGCTGAACGCAGAGGGTCCAGCCCTCCTCCAGGCTGTACTCGCTGCAGTTCTCCAACAGACAGGAGATGGTGACCGTATCTTGGAGCAGGAGGCAGCTCCAGTTGGCAGTGACAGTGCAAGCAATGGGCTTCTGGCCTTCTTGGCTGGACAGCAAAGCCGCGCTCACATTCATCACCTGGTTCAGGCTGGCCAGGGCTCGGTTCTTCTGGTCCACCGCCTTCTTCAGGAAGGAAACTCTGCAAAGACAAAGTGTCAACGCTGAAATAGCAGGACAGACGGCCGTCAGGACACCAGGTCAGCAATGGGAACATGGCAGAGGCCAGTGCCAAAGGCTGTTGCACGAAGGGTGCTGCGCCGCTGCAGCAGACGAGCTGAGCAGCCCCTGGCATGAGCCCAGTGCCCTGAGCCACCCCCGGAACTCCCCGGCTCCCTCTACAAGGCAGCCAGGATCCACACTGCCTGCAGGGCTGCTCTGCCCATGGGCCCCCATCAGCTGAGCTGACCCTGAGGCGCAGCCCCTGCCAGCCATACCCCGGGAATCACCCTGCAAATGAAGGGGGGACTCGGCCACGTCCCCTCCCCACGTGCAGACGGCCATGGAGGCCGGAGGCATGCGCTTGCCCTGCCTGTTACCGCCGACTTGGCAAGCGCGGCAGGGCGTCTGGGAGCGCCTGGCACCCTGCCTCTCCCACCTTCTGCCGCTGAGGCTGTAAACACCAGCCCGCCCGCAGCGTCGGAGCCGGCTGTGCCCAGGGGAGGGGGGCCAGCAGGCAGGGCTGCTCTTAAACACTATTTTTATCCTATCGAGGTCAGGGGGGCTTCCCAGCCAGGGTCCTGCACGCCGGAAAGGTAAACGTTGGAGCAGTTACTGACAAAGACCTCACAGCCGACGCACAAAACCCCAGCTTGGCGCCCATAAACCCAGCAGCTCGCAGAGTAAGAGCACGAGCACGTGGAGCCGAGCAGCCCTGCCCTTTACCTCTCCGAGGTGTTGCCTATCCCAGACAGCAGCTCCTTAATCCTCCGGCCGGCCTCGGCGGGCGTCAGCCCCACATCAGCGTCCTCAGGGCTGCATAAGCCGCAGGTCATGAGGCGGCCTTTGGCAGACAAGGCCAGCAGCTCCGATTCACCTGCGGNACAGGGGCATGTCAGGCAACAACGGGTGGCAGGAGGGGGCCGGGAAGGCAGCGGGGGCACCCCTGATGGCTGGGGGGTGGATGCAGGGGGATGGGGGAGCACAGGACGGCACTGCCTGCCCCAAGACAGCGGGAGCCGGAGGTATCGCCTCCGTCTGCAGAGGGGTACGATGGAGACAGGACACAGACCACAACAGCACGCCCACCTTGCACACAGCTCCCTGAGGAGGGGCCGCCCCACAAAAGGGAAATGTCCCTCCTCCTGCCTGTCCTGTCCCCACAGCTCCTGCTCGCTGACAGCCCCGCTGCCCCAGCCATGCTTCCCAGAGCTGGCCACCCCCAAGCCAAGGCCAGCAGCAGCTGGAGGAGGCATCAAGGGGGGCTACAGCACCCCGGGAACCAGCGCTGCCATGCAAGGTGCCCAGCAGCAATATACATGCAGCTCTGCAGGCAGCGAGCGGGGCCGGGCACGGGCAGAGCCGCCTGCCTTGCTCTCGCCGGGGTGCCCCAGGAGCCTCTCCTCGCTCGCCTGCCTGTTCTGGCCCCCTGTGCTCCTCGTACTGCCCCATGCAAGGGGCTCAGCTACGGCTCTGGGTCACCTTCCCCCCCATCTAGGCCTTTTGTGCCCTTCCTCTGCTCCCGAGGGCAAGCAGCGCACCTTGCTCTGTGCCCAGGCTGTGGTGAGGCACCGCACGCTACCCTCGCTGGGAGAGGGGGCTGTTAGCACCCAAGCTGTGGGGCTGGAGAGCGCAGTGCGTGCAGCCTCTGAGCGGCCACGCAGGAGCCCCCGGTCCAGACAGTGGCATGCCTGAACCCCTTTTCTAGAGTGAGCCTCATCCCAGCTCACTCGGGGCTCCCCGCAAGCTGCCCTCTGTGCGGGGAGCCCAAGGGGGCAGGCAGGGCTGCCGTAAGCATCCCGTGGGAACCTGTGCGGACCAGTTACCTCCTGCAATGCCGAGCAGAGAGAAACTGCGAGCGGGCAGGGAAGAGCCGGAGCTGCCAGCACGCCTCGCGTTCAGCCCGAGTCGGCATGCTCGACAGAAACAACTTACAAAAACGAGGGGAGTCAACAAGAACAGATGAGGACGGAGCCCAATCTGGACCGTAAGGAGGGGTGGAGACGTATGGGCTGGAATAGGCAGCTATCCTGCCCCGCTCCACCCCAAGACCCAGCGCACGCCCCGCTGCCGGCAGTACCTTCTGATGCCCGAGAAGACAAGGAAAGAGCCACAACGCTACAGATACTTAAACTGGCCGGAGACAGGACGGGAGGCAGGACACCGGCGCAGCTCTCTGCATCCTCGGGGTCAGAGGAATCGCCGACCCAGTCCAGGTCGACTGCGGAGATGTCCGAGTGCGTGCTGTAATACATCCGGCTGCCGCTGCCACAGGCGGCGCAGAGAATGGGCCCGCGCAAGTAGTACTCCCTGAGCTCCGGCACCGTCGCCTCCTCCCTCTGATCTGCTTTGACAGCCACCATCTTCCCATAGTGGCCCACAGCCACCACGCAGTCACAGCCAGTGTCTTCGAAGAGCTGCTCATCCTCAGCATCCTCCGCTGCCCTTCGCTCTGTTCTCAAGGCCCCAATGAAGACGATGGGTTCTTCCAAATGATGGAGGATCTTCACTGGGGGGTCTTGGTTTGAAACGTCATGGCAGCCATCAACAACCGGCGAAGAGCTGAGGGCCTTCAGCGGCACAGAGCAGAGCTGTCCATCCGGGAAGCCACAGAGGATCATAGGAGACTCCAGCATGGCAGCGTCAATCCCGAAGAGCAGGCTGAAGAGAGGCTCTTCCAGCACAAAGCCCCCTGAGCACCACAGCCCCTCCCCGGACCCCACGGTGCCTGGGGAGGACGCGCAGCACAGGACGGGCAGGAAGCGGGAGGGGGGGCTGTCCCCCTCGTCCCCGGGCTCAGGGCCGGGGCAGAAGCCCACCTCGCTGACCTGCCGGTACGGGGGACTCTCCTGCTCGGGGCATGGAAGCTCATACAGTTTCATCCACCATTTGCCATGAGCCTGGGACAAGGTGATGACAAAGTTGTTGAGCAGAGTAAACATGCACAGGCTGGAGTCTGGGAAGATGCAGGCATCTGAGTCCACGGGGAAGACGCTGGAAGGGCAATTGCTTTCTTGGCCGTCGCCATCCGTCTGCTCCATTAACCTTCAAGCAAACAGGGAAGAGCTCTCAGCCAAGTCATGGGGTGAAGCCAGCGCTTCCCTTGGCCGCCTCTTACCCTGGCCCTCGGAAACAAGCTCCCTGCAGCACAGCTTTTAGCATCTGCTGCAAGAGCAGTGATCTGGAGAGAGCCAGAACTTCAAACCGCATAATGCTTCCCCTGCCTGCGGGAGGACGGGCAGGGAGAGGGCAGTGGCTGAAGCCCAATACATCACCCCAGCCCTGAGAAGTGGCCCCAGGACTCACGGCACAGGGCTGGTTCCCATCGCTGGGGGTGACAGCCAGCTCACCTGCTCTGCTGGTCCAGGGAGACACAGTAAATGCCACTGTGGGCACAGAGGATGTAGAGCTGCCGGGGCTGGGGCAGCAGCTCCACGTGCCACACCTGGTCAGGGCACCGGTACACAGCCTGGGTAGAAAAGCAGAAAGAAATGTCACCTTCCTACAGCAGCCAGGCAGGTGGCGGGGACGGGAATGCTCGCTGCAGGTCCAAGCGCCGAGGGAGCCTTGGTGCTCACGCTGCCAGGCCAGGGAGAGCCCTGCTCAGCCACGCGGGGTAAGGAAAGAAACCGCTCGCTCGGCAACGCTCCCTCCTGGGCAACCCCAATGCAACTGCAAATTAAAGCAGTTAGTTCCTGCAAATTAAGATTACAAGCAATTTCAAGGAATAAATCTATCCCTGGGCAGCACCACAGCTCACAGACCCAGCTGGACTTCCCTGGGTGAGGGGCAGCCGCCCACAGTGAAGAACGACGGGGGGTTGGGAGAGGGGCTGCAGGTAACGAGGTAGCCCATCGCTCCCACTCCCCGACGGGAAAGAAAATAACGATCAGAAAGCCGGTACGTGCTCTACTTTCCTGAGAAGGAGCGCAGTGTAGGAGGCAAATCCTGATATTACAGCAATGGCTTTCTTAGAAATGATAATAAGAACAAATTAAAAAAAGAAGCTGTGTATAACTCAACACGACGACTGCTGTTAGTCACAGCAAAGACAATAGCGAAACCCTTTGTAGGTGAGAAATAAAAGAAACGTCACTTTGCTTAGGGAGGAAAAAAAGCCTTTCTAGTTTAATTAAATGTTTGTCTCGCAAGTTCAGAAGGGGCCAGACGGCAGCACCCCCAGAATGGGCCTCGGAGCTGGGTAAGGGGGTCTGGCACTGCTCGTGAAGTTCATTTGTGGACGGGAGACCCCGACAGAGGGACCCTAGGAAGGAATCTGGACCCAGAGTGGGTGACAAGGGACACAACTGGTGTCCCCGCCACCTTCACCCTGATCCCAGGACACTGGGGCCAGAGCACCCTCCCAGCATGGGGGCACACAGGACGAAGCCCCCGCCCTGCCGGGCCACTCACCTTCAGCACCTTCCCCTCCTGGTCGTAGACGTAGACAAACTCGCTGCCGTTGGAGAGGTAGATCTCGTTCTCGTGGCACAGCACGCGGGGCTTGCCCGCCACCAGCCCCCCCACCGGGCAGCAGAAGCCGGCCAGGTAGTCCACCCTGTGCCCCACGTGTGCCATGGTGCCAGGAGGGAGCGGTGCCAGCCTGGGGGTGCGGGACAGGGGTCAGCGCTGGGGATGGGGGGCCATCCCCACCCCAGCGGGCACCCAGGGGAAGGGGATGGGGCCCCTCTGCCAGCACCCCGGGGTGCAGGCCGAGCCCGCTCCCCCCCAAGGCCACTGACAACTCCAGGCCCCACGGCCCCCCACACCCCTGACCCAGCCCCATAACCCCCTC
>VZSZ01007570.1:14277-45470 GCA_013398815.1 Ibidorhyncha struthersii
TAGTCGGGCAGCACGGTCTGGTGGTCAAAGAGCAGCAGGTTCCTCATCTGGGAGGTGATGGCGAACTTCCAGTTGTCCAGGACCAGCGTCAGGTTGGCGCAGCCCTTCGCCAGTGCCCTCTGGGCTGCGGGGAGCAGAGGGGGGGGCACGGGCTGGACCCCCACCCCAGGACCCCTCCGGCCCTGTGCCCAGGGGCTACTGCCCGCTGTAGGGCTGTACCCGCGCACCGGCAGCCCCTGCCCGGCATGGGGGACTTCTGAGCGGCAGGGGGGTTACCATCTGCTCGGTCATCCCGTGCCACCGGCCGCCGCTTCAGCATGGCGGCACAGCCCAGAGCCGCCAAGAGCAGGAGGGGGAGAAGCCGTGACATGGTGCTGCTGGGGGAGAGCACGGTGAGAAGGGTCCCTGCCAGCTCCCAGCTGGGGCTCCACGTCCCCAGCGGCCCCAGGATGGAGACCCCGAGACCAGGTGGCCACAGGACGTCGTGTCCCCGAGGGCCGGGCATGTGGCACCTGCAGCGGTCGGTGCCGTTTCTGCCTCTTACCTGCGCTGAGGTCCCATCCGGTGCGGACGAGGCAGCCGCTCGCCAGGCTCGGCTCCCCCGGCTCTGGCTCCGTGCGGCTCCTGCCTTCCCTTTTCAATGCGCTGCTCTGGCGTGGGGCCCGGCCGCACGCGGCTCCGGCACTGATTG
This sequence comes from Ibidorhyncha struthersii, assembly GCA_013398815.1. Taxonomy (NCBI): domain Eukaryota; kingdom Metazoa; phylum Chordata; class Aves; order Charadriiformes; family Charadriidae; genus Ibidorhyncha; species Ibidorhyncha struthersii. Next base: position 14,969 of record VZSZ01007570.1, read on the forward strand.
CAAACAGACGGCGGCAGAGCCACGGACAAGGGAGCAGAGTGCCCAGTGATGGGGCACAGCGTCCCCCCGAGTGTCCCACACCATCACGGCACGGGCAACAGAGCGCAGGAGGCACGGCACTGGCTCTCGTTTCAGGTGCTTTTATTCAACGTTACTCGCAGACCCTGAACCCGGGTCAGTCCAGTCCAGGCACCGCACACCGCTGCAACCCCGAACACCAACAAACCGAGGGGAAAAAGCAAACCGCAGCCCGCGAGCCCCATAGCACAGCCGGGCGGCCGCTCCGCTAATGCAGGCGGGACGAAGCTTTCGGCAGAACCCGTGCAGGGGAGGCCATCGGGCACAGGGGTACCTGCCACGCTGCCCACCGCGTGATGCACACAGAGGGTCCCTGCCCACCCCGCTGCCCGGCTGGAGATGGCAGGGACAATGCCTGGCACAGGACGGGGCCTCACACCCCCCCTCCCTCCTACTAGGGGGCCACGGGGCAGCGCTGGAACCTGTGCCCCAGGGATTTAACTACAACCCGAACCCACAGCGCCGGGGCAGGGGGTCTCCAGGACAGGACAGGGGGTCGGAGGCCCTGCGAGAGGAGGGCTGAGCCCCCAGGGCACTGCAAGCATCTGCCTGCCCCCTCCCCGGCAGCGCTGGCGCGGGGCAGCCCCCAACCGGGGTCTGACAGGGAGAGCGAGCAGCAAGAGCTCAGCCTGACCCCCGGTGCTGGCCCTGCACCCGGGAAGGATGCGAGCAAGAAGGGATGCGGGCATGGGGTGTGTGCAGAACCGCTCTCTGCGGGGTGACACAGCACCCCGGGGGGACACACCGCTCCTGCAGCCCCCGCGGTGGATGGGCAGGACGCGGGGTGCGCACGGCCAGCAGCCCGGTGTGCACAGCCGCGTGCCAAAGCATCTCTGCCGCAGGAGAGGGAGCGAGCACGGCTCGGCGCTGTGCATGCCGCAGGAGCGGTGCCAAGCCCAGAGCTGGCACATGCCCACCCCTTGCCCGCTGCCAAGGGGGAGCCGGTCCTGCTCCGGGAGCGGTGCCAGCACGCAGGGCCCAGCCTGGCGGAGCTGCCGTCTGGCCCAGCACTGTTAACAGTCGTCTGCTCGCCCTGCCCGGGCCGTTTAGCGCAAAAGCTGTCGGCACCCAAGGCTGGCAACAGGGAAAGGGGAGCAAAGCTGCGGGCAGGGAGATGCCAAAGCTTCCCCGTCACCTCTGCTATGCCAGGAGGCTGCTTTAGGAGGGCAAGCGGGCAAGGAGGGAGGGGGCCTGACTGGCCACAGCCCCCCCCTGAGCCCCCAGCGCTCATCCAGGACAGCAGCTGGGGGTGGCGGGGGGACAGCCCGGCCCCACTGGGCGAAGGCTGAGGTTAAGCGTTGGTTTCCCGAGCCGGGAGCCAGCGTCAAGATAAAGCCAGGGCGCCCGGCTCCTGCTGCGACTATGGGGCTGCCCCTGAAAGGGAACGAGGAGCAACCGGGGAGGGCTGGAGCCACCCCCTGCTCGGCTCCGCAGCCCGGGGGGGCCTGATGGGGGGAAGCAGAAGGGAGGACGGGGAAGGGACAAGCACCACTCCTGCTGCTCGAGGGTTTGCTCTGTATTGGAGTCTGCTGCCGCGCCGGCGTGGCTAGGTCCGGGGCAGGCTGCACATCTCGCAGTGGTCCGTGCCCGGCTGGTTCATGAAGGTGCAGTGCTGGCAGGCCCACATGGCTGCCGACACGGCATGCGTCGAGCCACCCATGGCACCGTACTCCTGTAGTCCTGAGATCTGGACCCCGACTGTGCCTGCAAGAGAAAAAGCCCGGTCACAGCAGGGGCAGAGCGCGGGGAAGAGGCAGGTCCCCTGCCTAAACCCAGAGCGAGTTTCCTGTCCCAAGTCAGGCAGGAGGGTCCCTGCCGAGATGCTGTGTGTCCAGCAGGACTGGGGCAGTGACCGTCCCCCTGTACTCCGCACTGGTGAGGCCCCACCTCAAATACTGTGCTCAGTTTTGGGCCCCTCACGACAAGACAGACGTTGAGGTGCTGCAGCATGTCCAGAGAAGGGCAACGGAGCTGGGGAGGGGTCTGGGGGAGAAGCGTTGTGAGGAGCGGCTGAGGGACCTGGGGGNAAAATTTCTTCACCAAAAGGGTTTTCAAGCACTGGCACAGGCTGCCCAGGGCCGTGGTGGAGTCGCCATCCCCGGGGGTATTTAACGGAGGGGCAGACGTGGTGCTGAGGGACGTGGGGTAGCGGTGGGTTTGGCAGTGTTGGGCTGATGGTTGGACTCGATGATCTTAAAGGTCCCTTCCAACCCAGACGGTTCTAGGATTCTGTGCTGCCCTCACCCCCACGGCGGGCACCCTGGAGATCCCACGCTGCAGCCCCCCAGCCCAGCCCCACTCCCCACAGCGGTGACTGTTTGGGACCAAGGAACAGCTTTCCTCCTGCCCGAGCCTCCAGCAGCCTCTGCCGCAGCTTGAGAGCAGCTCGGCCCAGCCCTGGCCCGAGGGACAAGGGACCCGCTCCCAGAGGGACCCCCTCCCACAGGGACCCCCTTTCTTACTGCAGAGCTGCTCGATGGTAGCCCACTGCTCTGATTTTTTCCAGGTCTGTGCGAGCTCCTCATTCTTGGTCCTCACAGCTTCCAGCAACAAGCTGATGCTGTCCTGGAAGCCATAAGAGGGAAATCAGTGCTGGACACTCCTCCCAGTGCCCAGGCTGGAGCTGTGACGAGCGAAGCGCCTCCCTGCCCTCCTCTGCCAGCCACAGCAAGGCAGAGCCACGAGTCTGAGCTGCTGCCCTTTGGGTGGCCCCAGTGAGGTTCACAGACAGGGAGCAAGATGTAGTTTATCCCTTTTGCTCCCCCCAGTATTCGGACATACCCCTAAAATCCAAACGCTTTCCTTTCCTCCGTGTGGAGGAGGTTATCACCTAACCAGGCTGCAGCCAACCGCTGCACTGCCCCATGCAGGAGAGCGTGCCGGCACTGCGGGCTGAGCCTGACTCCCGGGGGTGCAAACCAACGCTGCCGGAGCCCGGCCCCGGCCACGCACGTGGCCCTGGCCTGATCTCCAGCTGCCCAGGGTCAGCCCTGCGCATGCGCAGTCCTCGGCACCCTCGAAGCCTCTGGCAAACACATGGCCCTTTTTGCTGGCGTCCTGCTTACACCGGGAAAGTCCGGCAGCGCAGATGTGAACCAGGGGTCCGGACAGCCGCCAAGCCCCCGGTGCCTGGTGAGAGAGAGGCAGAGCTGCAGAGCCAGGAAGTTGTTGGCCTCACTGAGATTTGGGGGCTCTGATCTCGTTATCGTTACGACAGGAATTTCTGATTCGGAGATATTTTTAAAAATGTTTCCAAGCTCTCAGAGCTGCAGCCAAGTTGGCTCTGTCTGGTCTGCGACCGTGCTAACAACCACCGCCCCCTCACTGCTCCGAGCAGCGTGTCGAGAGCTCTCGGTCTGGTCAGGGGCTCTGGTTTCACTGTTTAAACCTTCTACCAAGAGCTCAGCCTGGAAGAAGCAGCATTGAGCCAGCTGCACAGCCTGCCCTGCACAGCCATCCCGCCGGGGACATGCCCGGGGGTGGCAGGCTGGGTTGGTCACCTCCACCATGTAAGTGACACCCCGGGAGGAGCTCAGGGCCCTGGGGACCACGACGCTGACACGACCCTTTCCTGCCTGTTACGTACCCGCAGAGGCATGACCTCGTTCGTGACCAGGAAGAGGAGCAGATGGAAATCGGAAATGATGTCTAGGAAAACGGAGGAAGTATTTTGGGACAAGTACGTGGCCAAGCTGTGGAAGTCCTACAGAGAGGGGAAAGTCATAAAGAGAAGTCACTTCCCCCCACGTGACAACTTTATTTTCCTATTCGGAGCAACTCCCAGACACTGTAACATTCCTGTCTCTCTTGGGCATCAGGTACAATGTGCAATGACCCCCTCGAAATCAGATCCCAGGCTGGCTGTCCCAGTTCCAGCTAACAGCTTCCAGAGGGAAGGATCTTTGGGCTCACACTAGCTCCCCCATCCGAGCACCTGAACAACCCCAGTGCACAGAGAGCTGATCCCAGAGCCAGGAGATGCAGAGCAGAGGCCACTCAGCTCAGCTCAAAGCCCCATCCCTAAGAAAAAGAGGCAGATGAGGACAAAGCAGCCCCTCCTTCCTCAACTCCCTCTTTTTCTCTGCTCGTGAACCCAGAGCATCCTCAGAAGTGAGGACCAAAGCTGTCGCTGAACAGCCGACCTCTTCCACTCTGCTGACAGAGCCACAATGGGCAGCAAACCTCTGCTCCTGGTGACTTCTGGAGGAAGTCTTTGACATCTTTGGCACGGCCTCCTTAGACAAACGAGCTGTTGCTGCTTTAAAGCAACTTCCATGCGCTGGCAACACCCAGCACGAGCCTCAAGCTGTCCGGCAGCTGCCTCTGCTCAATGCTATGGGCTTCCTGCAGTAAATGGCCTCTGTGTTTTAAAAATCGATTCAGGAAGATAAGTCAGCACACTCAGACCTGAAGCAGCAACCCTTGTCCCGCTCCTGTCTGCAGCGAGAAGGGGGTCCCGTGCTGTCACCGTGGGGCTGGAGCCCCCCGACCTTGTTGGTGCTGTCTGGGAGGTGCCAGCCCTGGCACGGAGCGAGGAGCCCCCGGTCCCCGTCACCGAGCAGGCGGGGAGCAAGGCGTCCAGCCAGCTGATCGGCATGCAGACGCTGCTCCGCGCAGGAAGGTGTTTGGCAAGCGCTGGACTGAACCGCGAAGGGGTGATTTAAGGGCACAACTGCAGCCGTCCCTTTGCAGATATCAGTAAGAGCAACACATCTGTATTAAACACAGCTTTGGTACGAATCGCTCCTTACCTGAGTTTCTCCCAGCACATCACGGTTCTCGATGGGGAATGGATTTTGAGAAATAGAAAAAGTGTAGACTGGATCCTTGGGGAAAGTTGTAGTAATCTGAAAACCCAAGAAAGGAGGATCAGAGCACTGACGGCAGGAGAACCAAGTGGGATACGGGAAGCAAGGCTCCCGATAGCCGAGAGAAGCCATGGCTACACATTAGAGCTCAGCCAGGGAGACAGCAAGGCAATTACAGCAGGGATCTTCTGATGGCTTGCGATATTTTAAGTGATGTTCCAATCAGCACACCCTTTCGCTCCTAGCAATCGTCTCTAACGAAGCTGGAGGGAGATGTACTGAGCTTGGTCCCGAGGAGCACAGCACGATGCCGTGGAGAGCGTCCCTCTCTGCCAGGGTCACCGGGACGCAGCAGCTCCCAGCACAGCTCTGCCCCGTGCCAGGGAGCTGCTGCTGGGGGGGTCACCTTAACACCAGGGGGTGACAGGGGAGAGCGCAGCCCCCGTGCCTGGCCGTGGGGTAGCCAGGGGACCGTACCGCTCCATTCAGGGCTGGAACGGGTACCGAGAAAACACCTTCACACTTCATCGAAGAGAGTCACCCCACGCTCTGGGTGCGCTCACCCTGCCTCCTCCCTGCACCCCGCGCCAAAGGGACAGGGAACAGGGCAACGCAGCATTGCGCCCACCTTACTGAGCTCACAAGCTGGTGTTTGGGCCAGCTTCTGACATATGAACCAGTCCCAGTTCTAGGGGCTTTAAAGCTTTGGTGTCAGTTACTGACTGCTGGGCCCTGTTGGCGTGGCCCTTTGTAAGCAGAGATGCAGAAATACCTGCCAGGACAGTATTAACTGGAATAATGCCTTTTTTTTTGTTGTTGTTGTTTTAAAGAGACAAACCACGATCTTTCAGAAATGCAGCTTTCCAGACTGCTCCTAAATGAACGTTCCATCAATCCGTTTTCCTCTTAATTACACCCCAGGTATCCTGGAAACAGAGGCCTTTACTATTTCAGTAATAAATATGCTCCAGCGCTGCTGACTGGCATGGGGCATCCGAGGGCTCCTCACAACGGGCGCGTTGTTCCCGACACGACATTTCTCTGCGCGTGTCGCACGTCCCAGCGTCGGCCCGAGTGCCGCTCTGATAAGCGATACACACAGCAGATAGTAAATGGGGAAGAAGGACGAGGCGGTGGAAGCCTCCCAGCTGCCAGCCTCCCTGCGCCCACGGGACACTGCCTGTGCCAGGGCAGCTGGACCAGACCAGTTGCTCCGGGTGGATTTAATCATTACTGGCACCACCTCTAACTCCAGCAATATCATCTGTCATCCGAATTATTTGCTTTCCTGCCTTCTGCACCGTAATAGTTTCCTTTCAAGCCAAAGGGCAGAGCCGTGCCCCGGTGCCTGGCAGCGCTTGCTCACGGGCAGGCAGCTCCAGCCAAGCTGTGCTGCAGCGTGAACTCCCTCCCCCAAGAAAAGGCATTTCTGTACAACCAACCTGGTCTGCTGAGTCACTAAAATGAGCTGGATTCTTAATTGCTGCTAAGAGACAGACAACTGGAGCTCTCTAATTAGCTCCCCGTGAGGTAGTGCCCGGCACATGTATCCGTGGGGCTGGCTGCTTCCCCTGCTACATGGCCACGTGCCAGCTCAGAGCCCTGATAAGACACCAGGCAGTGCTTTCCCAGGCAGCAAGTGTGTTCCCTGGCACCACAGTCATCCCAAGAAGCGCTGCAGTTACCCCAGAGCACACCAGCCTCCGCGCTAGAAACGCCTCGCAGCAGAGGGAAAAGGAGAAGGAAAGAAAGTCTGTCCTATGAATCACCGCCAATGTGAATTTTAGAGGTGACTTAAGAACTTCACTCCGCCCTGACCACCCTTTGCAGAAAGCAGACAAGTGCAACGAATACTTACATCTATGATTAGATACTCAACCGGGAGCGGGCGAGCCAGCTGTGTGATCTCGTTGCCAAACTTGTCTATGTCCTGAAAGAAGAACAGTGTTATTATTATTCCTCAGTGTGGAAGCAGTGTGAAGCCTAAGGGATCCTGCCCTGGAGACGCCCACGCCGGAGCCCGGGGATGCTCGGTGCTGGCAGATTGCTACAGGTGTAGAAAAGAACCTGCTCGTATGTGGCTGGGTGGTGCAGAGCTGCCCGATTCCCCGCAGCTCCTCGGGGCTACAGATCTCTCCAACTCCATAAGCCAGGCCCTCTGTTTCCTCATGGTCGCAAACCACCTTGGTCTTGTTTGCCTCGGTCGTCACCACCAGAGAGCTGCCTGGCATTACCTAAGAAGCGTAAATGCCATAGAAGGAGCAGTACTGTCTTAAAAGGGAGAGATAGCGCCACATCGGCTTCCTCAGCCAAAGCAAACCTGACTTGCTGCAAAACCGGCCACGAGGCTCTCATCCAACTCTCGCTTGGGAATTAGAAATCCAGGCGCTTTCTCATACACAGACCTGAAGAGCCAGCATATCGCAACGCGTAAACTTGTTTTGCTTTGCCAGACGAATTGAACATAAAGTTTAATTATGGAGAAAAACGGCCAGCATATGTTCATTAATCATAAAATGACAATTAGACATGTTTTATGTCAAACATGCCGAGTTCAAACACAGCTTCAGAAATAAATTCATGAGAACTGACACTTTTCATTAAAGATTCTGTAAGAGGGGGTTGTATTTTCTACCTAAATCATCACTTAACATGTTATAAATCATTCATTGAGCCCCATATAAATCATATGCCCATAATTTCCAATCAGGGACCTTACATTAAAGTTTACATTTACTGAGCTCTCAGAAGTCCCAGTGGCTGGAGGCAGACCCAGAGCTGCCGTGTGCTGGTGGAGCTGTCACCCTGACACCTTGGTGGCTTTGGGGAAGCTCTGCGAGCGGCAGTGACCCCTGCGGGGATGCAAGTGGCATTCCTCACGCCGAGGCAGCAGCAAGCACCGGGCACCGGGATGAGCTGCCCACGGCTGCCACCCTCCTCTCCCGAGCCGTGTTTTCTCCCGGAGTACACCACTCCCCCGCTATCAGCATTTCTCGGTTACGCTAGTATTTACATAGCGCAAATATGTGGTGTGGCAGCCAGCACCCGGCTCTCACGCTCTGCTCTCCCAGTACACCCAGACGGACATCGCCCCAGCAGGCTCCGGCACGCTGCTCCCCTCCGGGCACAGCCCCCCTTCCCCAGCCCCCTCCCCAAGCATCCTCCGTCCCGAGGAACCCTTCCCTTTGTACAAAAAAATCTACCTTCCAGTCTTTGAAGCTCCTTTTAAAAGCAATTCCGATAAGGATCTTTTCTCCTTGAACATGACAGGTTGTTGGCCCTGTGGTTATTTCAGCAACAAGCCTGGTGGCTCGTGGCCTCAGATCTCGCTGGCTCTGACAGGAGCAGGAGGAGACGTGGAGCCTTTTCAGGGAGATCACAGGACCCGAAAGCTAACCTGCTTCTAGATCTCGGTGATACCGCAAGAGTCAGGAATCAAATCCAATCAGACCGAATCAGCTTCCCAAACACAATCCTGCCCCTGCAAGAACGAACCTGCAACAACTCACACGTAATTAGCCCATCTGGAATTCATTTTCAAATCTAATTAAGTTCTAATATGCAGAAACATTTTTCCAGCACCTGTTCGCTTTAATCTCCGCCTCTGGGGATTTCCATGTTAAATGCCTTCTTTTTAATGTCATGCTGCTGAGGCCTTCAAGAAATGCACTGGACTGTTAGTACCAAACTGGAACCTCGCTCCCCGCGGGTCGAAGACACGTCCCGACCCTGCCCCTCCCCAGAGAGAAAAGCCCCCCCAACGCCAGCACTCTTCTCCGACCCCCATGCACCATTTTATTAGGCAATTACATTTTAAAGGCCTTAACAAACGTCAAGCTGGGAGAATTGCTGGGAGAAAGACATCTTCATCCTGAACTTGGCAGTCACCGGGGCCCCAGCAGTGCCTCTCAGCACGTTATTGCTGCAGCCCCGGAGCCCGAGACCCCCAAAGCCAGAACGCCCACGTGCTGCACACAGCGGCAACCGCTCTAAAGGGAGGCCAGGAAGGGGTTAACAAAGGCGCAAGTATTTGGCTCCTGGACAAACATTAAGCAGCAGGGCCTGGAGGATTTGGACAATGAATCATCGAAGACAGTTCGGGAGCAAACTGGAAATTGCATCAGGCACTGCAATTAGAGCCTTTCGGACCGCTGTTTGGAGGCAGAAGCTGCAAACGGAGGAGGTCAAACAGGGAAAAGGACGGGTGCACCCACGGGGAGCATGTCGCACATCTCCACAGCGGGAAAGGCTTCTGGGCGGCTTTGGGATTTACAGCCAAGGGTGAGCGGAGCATCCCGGGTGGCTGTCAGCCAGGAGGGAGGCTGCAGCTCCCCGTCCCCAGGGCTGGCCAGCCATTAGCATCGCACGCCGCTAGCATCCCACGCCGCTAGCCTTCCCCACGGGTTCACTCTGCCGAAGGTACCATGGAGCCGAGCAGCTGTCTGTCCTTTCTGTGTGTTAATAAAGCCCAGCCTTGCTCTTCCCTCTGCTGACTTCCAAGAGCTTTACTGGGCAGTCCTGCCCCCTCGCACAGATAGAGTGGCTGATGCACAGAAAAAAAGTGACTTTTCTAAGAGAAGTGATAGGTCAGTGAGAGTTGAAACCCTTCTCAGGAGACTCCTCATGAGCTAATCAAGCATCCTCCTCCCCAGAGCAGCTGGGACATTTAAGGCTAAGAAGGCTTCTCCAGTCCAACACGAACCCTTGGTAGGAGGCCAGGCAGGGGAAGTCCTTCGCTGCTAGTAAAAACTCCCCGCAGAAGCCTCTGCGCAGCCTGGCTATCGCGTTTTCCCTGGGAAGAGGATTTCAGAGCGAACGGGTGGAAGCAACGCGTGCCACGCTGGGAATAGCCTGGCTCAGAGGTCCCATTCGGCTCAAATCAGTGCCCTGGCTCAGGGCTCTCCCAGGTCCAGATGGGACCACACTCAGCAGATGGCAACCCAAGGCCCAGACGCCATCTCAGCCGGTGTAAACGCACAAAGCACACGCAGGACTCTACAGGGGCAAAGGGCTCTTTCACAACACCGGTGCCGTTGCAAAGGGCTTTCATCTTACACCACCCCACAGAAACTCAGGGGAATATTAAGGTGGCTGTAAAATGCAATTCATTGCGAGAATGACATCTTCGTGTTTGCACTGAGCTGACGCAAATACCTGTGATAAGAGACAAAGCCAGCCAGTCCCAAAATCCAATTATTCAAGTGTTTCAAAGGGCCTGTAAAACACAGGGATCTCTCCCTGGTTCGGTAGGAGGTTGAGATGCCCATGAAGGTATCCGTGAAGCAGAGCAGGCAGGTCTGCGGGGAGCAGCTAGGCAATGCTGTGGCACTGCGGAGCTACGGGCTCGGCAGACTGACCGCAAGAAGCTGGGAGCAGGAGGCTGGCAGGCACGGGGTGCGGGAGCCCAACGGGAGGGATCACAGCCGGCAGGGACACCCAGCACCACCTGCAAGCAACTGCAGCTCTGAACAAACAACCCACGGTTTGGAAAGTACGTTCTTAGTGAAATCAAAATCAATATGGTTATTTTCTAGAAGCAGATGGATAAAGGAGGAAGCTACTTGAGGGCAGGAGACAGGGAATGGAAAACACCCACATGTAATACCCAGCTGGGCTCCCCCTCACCCAGCTGAGGAACAGGGTGAAGTGGCCATTGCAACATCGTCGTCTTTACTTACAGAGAGCTGTTACCCCGACTTGTGCATCTGTGTCTTGACAACAGCGACTCCTTCATGAGTTTTGTTGCACTGAACTCGCCAAGAAGTGTGTGCCGGTTGTGCAACACTCGAATTGGAAACAGCGCTGCACTGTGACACTTCACAGGCAGCCCAGGAGGTGAAGGGGGATGTTTCTTCCTTCTGGCTAATCTTACCTGGAGAGGCAGCCCAGAGCAAAGTAACTTGTACTCATGGTCCCCAAAGCCCCCGACTTTCACGCTAGAGCAGAACTCCAACCTTCACAAGCCAGGAAAGCAACAGCCGCATGTAGAAAGCGCATACTGCCAATTCCACTGGGGTGGTTCCTCTAAGCAGCAGGGCTAGTGGCCAACATAAAGAGAATGGTAAAGAAATACAGAAATCACAAGGCTAGAGGCTCAGGAAAAACGCCTCGCCTCCTGAGGCAGGACAACGCTGGTGCCATCAGTTTTCCTATTTCCATGGAAGAAAAGCCCATCTATGCTAACACACCATCGAGGTGAGTCACGTTCCAGCAGGAACAGCTGCGGCCCCGGGAGACGTGGTAGCCCCTGCTCCCACTCCACAAACACAAAACATGGTGCAAACCGTGGAAAAACAGTTTGCTGACCAAGGACAGCCATTCCTCTCCTTCCAGGCACCTCATCGCCTGCGCAGCAAAGTCCCCGAAGCTGCAGCTCTCCTGCCTGAAGTGCGGGTCCTCACACCCTTCCTGACCTGCAGCATTACCGATCCAGATGCATTTCTTAACAGTCATCGCTCAAATAACATTTACTGCGAGCAGAGATACAAGACATCTTCTTTGAACAACGTGACTGAAGTCCAGTTGTTGGCTTATGCTTCACTAGAGATGCAAACAGCAGCACCTTTTCCTATTCGCAAAGCCGACGGTGAATCTACTGCCTCACCCTGCCATAGACAGATACCAGAGTTCAATAGATTTTTGCCTTGCATGTGGATGCATAGTTGTTCTATAAATACATCCATACTACACAAACATCAGCCTTCTGGTTCTCATCCAATTAGAATAAATTTGTATAGCTCCTTTCATCCTAAAGGGTTTTTCAAACAAATACTTGCATATTACATAGAAATATATATATGGACTTTTCTCTCCACCAGCGATAGCTTCTCAGTCCGAGACAAAATGCAGCAACTACTCAAAAGCGCAGCTTTCTGCCCAAAGCTAGCTGGGGGGGCAGCGCAGAGGGGAACCCCCACATCAAGGACTGGGGAGAAAGCTGCTTGTCTCCCACAGTTTCTGCGGAGAAAGGGGGAGCAGGGTGCTGGACCACAAAGCAGCCATCCTCTGCTGCGAGGCCAAACACTGGACTCCTGCTCCTCATACTGCACTTAACCAACGCTTTGACACCATTGTTGTCACCATCCCAGTAACTATGAGGTAGTGTCTCTGACCTCAAGCCTCACACATTTAATGAGACCCCGAAGGTTTTCAAAGCCGGCAGTGACTAAGCTTTCCATTGATTTAAGAACGTTCCAAAAAAACTAAGAGATCCTACAGCCAAACACGTTTAAGGCTGAAGGACAATTACACCCGCCAGAGCAGTCCTCAAGTCTTCCTTGAGCACACCATGAAAAAGGCAATTACGGATAGAAGTTATAAAACATATGAAATAAGCTGCAGCCCGACCCAGTGAATCAGTGGTTGATGGAAATTTCCACAGAAGGCTGGAGCCATCAGTTAGCATTTTGTTTATCTCCCTGCTTCAGATTACGGATGGGAGTGAAGACCTTATGGGAACACCCACCGGCTTCCTGCTACTCCGAACACCCAGGGTGGCCCACATGTGGGCCACAGACCTACGGGACCTCCTGCAAGGCTGCACCCTGACTGTGGCACAGCATGGGCTCCTCCAGAGCAGGACCGCAGCACGCCAGGAGATGATCTCATCTTCGCATTCAGGGCCAACCCTTGCGCAATTGAGCTCCGCTGTATCTAAATCGGACCCGGCTTATCAGCTCCGAAGAGCGAGCCATCTGCATGCTAAGGAAAAAGGCACGGATTCCATCTACCTTTCCTCTCAAGCACTGAATTTGGCCAAGAGGTGTTCCTCGTTTTCAGGTGGTATCAAGACAAGCCAGCAGTTCAGCGTTACGGGCTGGAGGGGGAAGATGGAGTCCCACAGGCTAATGGATCCAGGCCAGCGTTTCCCGGTCTCAGGTTCAGGCCGTACAAGAGCATCTGGACTGGCTCCATTTCTCTCACCAATGCACAACACGCTCATTTCAGTCATCCCAAACGCACGTAGCTTTGCTTATCCTATGCTCCTTACCAGACAGCTTTAATACAGGCGGCGGGAGCGCTGCGGGCTGAGCGGGCTGTGAATATCAGACACTGACCAGAATGAGATAACTAGCTTGGGTGATGGATGGCTAATTAGCTGGCCAGTGGTGCCATTAATTAATCCCTCTGTCCTTGCTCACGGGGCACCAACATACACACATTTGAGGAGCAGTGCTATTAGCCTCTGCAGAGATCCTGTCCCCAAGTTTCTAACTCAGCCCCGCAGATACAGGGAGGCTGAAGGGCCCCAGAAACAACTGCCAAGGGAATGATGACAGTCCATTCATCACCAACAAGCTGTACCGAAAACGGCAGCAGACAGGTTACCAGCAGTGCTCTTGCATGATACTTCAAGCAAGAGTATTTTGGATCCGCTCTGGATGCACTTATCCGCTGCTGCTCTTCAGGACCAGTGTTTGGAGTTCACTGTCTGACCCCAGAACAGGACCCGGGCGCAGGCAGAGAGGAAAGCCAGGAGCGTGCCCCGGTCCTGTCCTTGCTCTGAAAGCCTTTGCAGCTTCCTTCTCTTGCAGAGAAGCATGCACAGGGCTGTCTCTCCTCTTGCTGCATGAACTACACTATCTTTTGATGCATCTGCTGCCCAGTTGGTGCCTGTAAGCGTGTCATACATCAGCGAATCCCCAGCACCACATAAGGAACCCGCCGCTTTCACCGCACCGTTTGTGCTAGCACACATCACATGGCTGTGCAGTGGAGGAGGCTGAACTCAGCTGGGGATTAAAATCAACAGAGAAGCATGGCAAATACTGTCAACAAATACGGAAGAGGAGGTGAATCCCGAGCACTTGCTATGGGCTCTTGGTGGATCACTGCAGACCTCGTTTAGGAGCTGGATAGCCACTGCTGCACTGGAAACCATAATGGCACGTTTACGAGGGGGAAATGGAGCTTATGCAATTACTTTGCAGACATGTGGTGAACGGTTACTACTGAAAATAGTTCAGACCTCAAAGACATCCTTTCCTGAGCTGGCCGTACTGATTTCCAGACACGCAGCAGAGCTGTTTTTGCAGCTCCCCCACCCACAAGCACGCAGCCCTTACCTTATAGAACACATCAGGCACATACTGCTCACTGCTGGACTCCTTGGCATAACCCAGCTCCGGCGCATCTCGGCAGGGCAGCAAACACTCATCTCGAACCAGCGCCATGCACTGATTCGAGACCTGGTACCCCTCGAAGTGGACCTGGTTGTCGGGACCACCTGGAAGAGAAGAGGCTGGTTAAAAATCTCACACAACAACGATCTGCTGAGCGTAACCCAGAGAGGAATGAGCAAAGAGCAACACAAAACGTGACGGTCTGGCTAACAGCGAAGAATGGCGAGATGAAACCGCTGGTGCTGCCGCACGGGAAGCGCTTCTAGGCAAGAATCCCCTCTAAGCTCTATGTTTATTTAGTAACACACGTTTTCACAGCTAGCCTAGAGGACAGACCCCTGGAGTGACAGCACGAGTGCTCTGCCAGCAGTTTAAAGGAGGCGAAGCTGCCCTTTCAGCTGGCTCCTGATAGCATCACCCCCCCGCTACCCCACGGGTATCTTCTCTCTTTCCAAACAAAAACCAGGCACGCAGGTCCTGCGAGCCCGTTTCATTTCCACGGAACCACGAGCTGCAGATTCAGGGTTGGTCACCTAGTCACGTCAGGCATAAGAAGAAAAAGTGTTTTCTCAGCCTGTAATGGGCGGCTTGGTGGAAATCTGACATGGAAAGTGGAAATTAAGACCCTGGCTCACTGATAGATCACATGCTTGGCGCTTTAATTTGGATAATGTAAGCAACATCAGGTCATATGTCATTAGAATACAACTGGAAAGAGAAGATAGAGACAGATGGTAGGAAAACGTTACTATTTCCAAACCTAGGAATTCAGTAGGGGATAGGAATTAATCCGTGCGGAGGATTTAAAGGCAAAGTTGATGCAAACTATCCAAATATATTTATATGGTGCAAAAGGAAGGAACCGAGTGTTTAAATAGAAACCTGATGGGCTGATTTAACAGAGAGAATGAAATTATCTGGAACAGAAAAGAGGAAATATTCGTTTTCTACTCTTTGATCTCTAAACTCAATCACTCACTGCTCCAGAACAAACACTCCTAGAAATTAAACATAGACCGAGATGTGGGGAAGGCCTGAAAAAAGCTATCCATCCTTTTCTCAGTAAAACACCTTGTTTTTTTTTAAAAAAAAAAGAAAAAAAGAAAAAAAAAAAGAGCGAGAGAGATACACATCTATCTTTAATGAAAGATGGATGCGTTTAGCAGTCTGGAATGTATGGGCAGCTGTCTGATTGCACGGGCCTGTTAACCGAAAGAGAGCGTTTTCACTGAAAAAAGGCTCCGAGAACACTTACAAAACCTGGGCTCAGAGGAGGCAATATAATATCACACTTTCAGTTTTTACATTGGATGCTATTTGGAAGTCAGGAGGAGTTTTTTTTTTTTAAATTGTGCTAAATAGACCCAGAACCCAGCGTATCTGCTCCAGGGAAATTTTAAATGAATACATGTGTCACCCCGTGGAGAACAGCGGATTGAACTTCTAGCGCTACAACTCTCCCAGCACATGCCAACATCTCCCCTCACAGCCCAGGCAGCGCAGACCATTGCACGGTGCCTCTGGAGACTCATTGTGAAAAGGGCTAAAATCAGAGGTGACAAAGCAAAGCATTTTGTGGGCTTCTCTGTTTTATTCAGGCAAGCAAAAAAATGTTTCCATGCGTGGAAGAGCACAGCATCCTACGTAAGGGTTTCCCTGACAGCAACACAAGGGAGATAAAGGTCCCTCCTTTATGCTGAACCAGCCAAAGTAACTTTCAGGATCCGGATTGCTGTGGTTCTGCACTGCCGCTTTCAGGCAATGGAATCTGGAGCTTAAAGATTTGAAACAGAAGAGGGAGCAACGCTTACTCCCCTGGCTGCAGGCAAAAACCACTTTCTGCATCAGCGGTGGATGGTCCAGGTCTGAGCCTCAATTAAGTTTCCTGCAGGGGACAGGGTAAATAATTGTATGGAAGATAGCCCAAAGAATGAAAAAGTGTTTCACTTGATAGAGCAAAGCAAAACCCTTGTTAAATAGGACAGATGGGGACCAGGACATCTGACTTCTGGCAAAGCGGCATATTCTTCTTCTATTAACAAGAGATAATTCATGCGTAATCGAGAGACCCGGGGCAAGCCGAGGCCAGTTTATACCTGTAGCCACAACTGTGACAAACTTGGATCCAAAATGACCATCTGGAGAAAGGCGACAGATGTTGGGCTGCTGGTTCTGAAAGTTTCCAGCTGTGATGCACTCTTCTGCACTTAGATAATACGTGTCCTGAGGGAAGAGCAGAAATGTCAATAAAAAGGACACTTGCGATGTAGCCTAGACCTATTTCCTTGGTCTGCAGCCAAAGAAAACTACCAACACCCTAGTAAAACATGCTTTCGTAGAACGTTGCTGCAGAGACTGGGAAAAGAATGTGACATGTCAGCTCTCCAGCCCCGAGCCTGGCTCTCGCCACAAGGACTGTCCCACTTCTAGTTCCACCCATCTTTACACACCTTTTTTTTTTTAAAAAAAAAAACCACAGGGTTTCATTTTCCAAATAGGGATATCATTGATTTTAGGATTACAGGAAGCTGAGAAGGTCAAAGTCTGAGCCACGTATTCCTCACAAAGCCCAGCCCATCGGAACATCCTCTGCCTGAGTCACTTTTGCTCACTGAGTCTGCACCTCGCACCACCCCGTTCCTGCCACTCTACTGGATTTCCTTAAACCACGAGCACCATTTTCTGAAAGCAGAGCAGGTGACGGACTGGGGGCAGCTTTGCCTGCCAGCCGAACAGCTTCAAACCCCAAACAGTGCTCTTCCAGCTCAAGCTCCTTTTCCTGCAGACGCTTCTGAAAAAAACACGTTTCACAAGAATTCCAGTCCCAGTGTCACCTCCAGCCCGGCACTGCCCTGGTGCAGCACTCCGCTTGGCACAGACAGCGTTTATGCGATTACACAAACCCCCGGTACCAGCAGCTGTAATTAGCCGCACACTTGAATCTCACCTTGTTTCTGCTGTATCGAACAGTCCCTTTCCGTGTGTCTTCAGAGACCAGATCAGTAAATATCCAGCCAACCTATAAAGAAGCGTTATGGAGAAAGCTGCTTTAAGAAAAAAACAGAAAATAAAAAAACACAACCCAAACCAGAAAAGAGCTTATACATTTTCTCCTAGCAGGACAAGATGTTCTTGGCTCCTTGCACAGCCCTGCTGTATGCTGCCTGAAGGAAATGGCTCTCCCAGCTGTGCCGGGCTCATTTGAATCCGATTTCCAGGAGCAGCATGCCAGCTGGCCGGCCGGGGGCACCTGCAGCTTTATGTTTCACTATGGAATATTTTTTCATGGAAAGATCTGGAGGCTGCAAGAGGCCTCTCAGCCGCTACCTCCTCCCACCCACAGCAAAAAGCATTTCCTATTGAGCGTTCGGAGCAAAGCAGCATCGGGAACGCCAGCAGATGACAAAGCAGCTCACATGATCTCATTTTGAGGCTCACAGTCACTAGTTAAGATAAAGCTCATATGTTCCCGCTGGAGTATGATTCATTCCAAATCAGAGCCTTCTCCGATCCAAAAAACACATTCCTGTTTTCTGCATTGTTTGCACATAGGAGTGTAGATGTGTACACACACACCGCTGCGTGAACCCTTCTACACACACGTGCTACAAACAGCTCCGGAGCTCCCACTGCATTAACCCTTCAGAGGAAGAACTGCTGATTCAGATTCCTAGCGGAGCCTGGACAGACAAAAATCTGCAACCAGCAGTGTAAGTTGACGTGTTAAGTCATATTGATTAAAAATATCTGATGTGAGAAGCAGAGGAAAAGCATGGAAATAAGTAACACACACAGAAGCTTTGCTTCAGACACTGGCAAAAGGCTAAAGATCTTATCTTCAGAGAACAAAAGCCCTCACCACAGATGTTTATAGTCTGCTGTACTGAGCCTCTTCTGATTTGTGTTTTCTATAGCAAGTCAAATCTTGTTTGTGTACATCTCATTCCTGGCGTTCGCACAAACCAAAAGATTTCCCTAACCGGAAAATATCAGTACAGGTTTGAGAGATGTCAGGAAAGCAGCGGATCCCAATGCCCATACGGCCTGATCTGGGGGATCGGCACCTCCAAACCAACGTACAGCTTAACTCGCCACAGCCCGCTGGAGCAGCACCTTGCAAGAGACAGGACCCCCCGGAGGAGAATAAACAACAGGCAGGAGCCTCTGCTCCTGGAATTGGAGCACCGATTCTGTCAAAATGAAGAACAAATCCGGAAAGCAACTCCAGCTACATCTGTGCCAAATTAGCACTCACCGGGGAGATGCTACCGGGAACGGCTCCTTTCTGAGGAGAAATAAAGGCAAAATCGTGTTTCTGCTTCTTTGCTACTCCCTTTGATGTCATTCATGACAGAGGACTGCTGACTTCAGCTGCACAGCCCTGCTAGATGCTCGTGCTCAGGAAAATGTTCTTGTTCTGTTTTTCATACCTATAAGCGTAAGAGCTACCGGCACTTAAACTAGATTTCAGGTATGCCCAAACCATCTTGAGCAACCCCATGGAGCTGAAGAGAACTGCCGATGGCTTTCTTCACTGCCAAACAAAGACGCAGGAGATCCGACAACATCCTAACCTTTCTCAGTCCAAGCTTTGCAGCGATCTCATCCACAACCTCGGCTTTTGGATCTTCCAGGATCTCCAGGCTGTTCTGCGTACCGATCTGCAGCAAAGAAAAACTCACTAGTAAGACAGAACAGGAAAAAGCACAGTACACTCAGCCGTCGTCAGAAGCGAAGCAGAGGATGGAAGCAAAGGTCTGAGTTTCTCCTTCGGCATTACCACTGACCGGTTTCACGCTGGAGAACTCCTCTACTCATACACCCATTGGAGCTCTTCAACTAAGTTTGCAAACTATGTCTGGGTTTATGAATGACAGACTCAGCATTTACAAACAGACCATTGCTGTTTCCGAGCACTTTGGAAAAGGCGAGAGATTGTATAATTTTTCCAAAGCGCTGTGTTCAACCTGCCAGTTTTGTACTGCCGTTTCGTTTGTTTGAATCTTTGAGCAGCAGAGAGGCAGAAATGCAGTAAATCCAAGAGCCCGCGCCCAGGCCTTTCCCCCGCGCTCTGGAAAACACGGCTCCATCTGGGTGCGTTTCAGAGGCAAGCTTTCTCGTGTGGGGAGATGCCGTGCCAAGAAGCACAGCAGAGACTGCTTGCCAGGAGAGAAAAAGCTTCCTTGCTTTTACCCTGCACAACTAGAAGCATATGAGCTTCCAAAGCAGGGGCTTAAGAGTGATACTAAAACAATAGAGGGCATGGCTCTGCTCATACTGGAAAGACAGGGAAGAACTCATAAAAGGCTTGCAACTCTGCTCTCACACACACACTCCCAAAGACCCATTTGTTCTTTTCCACCGACAAATCTGTTGCACTTTACTCTAGCAATGCTGCAAAAATCATCAAGAGGAAGAAAACATATGACCCACCACCACACGTTTGTATACATAGTGTCTGCACTTAGAAAAGTGACTTTGATCAGCCATTAAGAAGCCAGCAGGCAAACTCAACTTCCAGCCGAGCCTTGTGTTGTGGGCAGAGTGGCTTTTCCATCTCAATCTTCAGCTCTCCGACACCGAATTCAGCTCTTGGGTTCCCCGGGAGGCCAGGCTCGGCGGGACCCGCTCTGGCTGCAGCCTCCCGGGGGAGCTCAGCGGTGCCGAGTCCGGTGCTGCGCGGTGCCGTGCACCATCTAGCGGGGACTCCCGCCTGCTCCGAGGCATCAGATCTCACCCTCGGCCTCTCCATCAAGGCAGCAGACTTCACTTTGCTCTAATTAAGCTGCTTAAATTTTCCCAGAGAGCTGATAAGAAATCGAAGCAAGAGCCACTTTTTTTCCTAATATGGAATTTGTTTTCAAGCTGTTCTGTACCATAACCTTGGAAATCCATCGACGAAGTAAACACGTCAAATGAAGTCTACTGTTAAGAAGCCTCTCTAGCTTTAAATCATCTGAGCACAGAGTAATGTAAAACAAAACGTAAAAATAACAAAAAAAGCAAATCTGGGTTTTAAAATTCTTTCAGTGGCAACAACACACACAGAGATATAAATCACAACATCTTTTTCACAGGATTGTTTTCTTGTGGAGCTGCAGTCGGAAATATTGCGAGAGGTTTCCCGAATAAAAATACGCTTCCGTGTTCCCCCGTTATCTTTAGGAGTCGACACTGACACCATGGCACTCAGCTTTTACCTGTGGGGGTTCGTAGATGGCAGCGACCTCCGCCCGGATCCCCAGAGGGATGTCTTTGTGCTCTGTGTACCGGCCATACAGATACCCAAGATGTTGGTTTCCTGTCTTCCGCCAGAAGTCGAGGAAGCGATCTGCAATTGTGTGGTTCTCAAACATGATGTTGTCAACATGCCTGTATTTCTGTTTGACAAAGTTCAAGTGTCAGGCCATCCTCGACTAGGTCCGTTCAGTTTGCCCCTCGCCAACGCCTTCCCCAGAGACTCCCACCTGCCTGGCACACACGCCACCCTTCCCAGCCCGATCCTGCCAGAGCAGGCACAGGCAAAGCTAACTGCGCCCTCCTTCTCCCCTCTGCTGCCTCCAGCACCGCTCCCCTGCCCAGCGAGCAGAACCCACCACGGGCTGGAGCGCGGGGGAGCGCTGAGCACCCCCAGCACCTCGCTAGCTCGGCGTCTTTACCAGGGCCCTTACCCCAAGAGCCTTTGCAACTAAGAAAAGACAGTGAAATTTAAGAGGAAACAAGGAAGAAACAGTGGGTGGCCTTTTGGATCCCATGAGGAAAAAGAGTGGAGATTCAGCGCTAGTGGTGCCAGCTCAGATGTCCTCCACATTAAGAGGAAACTGCTGAAGCAGATACATTTTGGAGTCCTTTTCTGCAAAGACCGAAGACCTTAACAGCCATTTCCCCAACAACTGCCAATATGCAAAGGCTTCTTGCTCCAAGTTGGCTGTTCTTGAAGTCATCTCTCCAAAAATAAAAGTCAAGTCCCTCCTCAGCTTTAAGCGGAAGGGCTCCTGCGAGCTCCATCTCACCTGTCTATTGAGAGTGATGGCACTTGGCTGACACTTTGTGCAAATGCCTTCTGGCCAAGGAGGGTGCCCTTCACAGCCCGATTTGATCTTGCAGCTGATGTTTTCCAGGGCAACAAACTTCCCCCTGCAAGAAGGAAAAGAGAAGGCTGATGTTACCACAGTAAACGCTTTTCAAAAAAAGCGAGTGGCTAGAAATATCACAGAGGAAGCAGGGCAGAGGAGACACGGTGGCACCAATGCTTTGCATCTTCAGAGGATCTCAAAGCGCCCTGCAAACTCCCACGGGGGGATGCTCCACTCCTGCGGTCTCCGAGTAACCTATGCTGCCCACTTTGTGAGGGAGGTCAAGAGACTGCCATGTGGGCCCTGACTCAAATCCTAAGCAGATATTTGAGCAAGAGCAGAGAGAGAAAACTCATGGGACCCTGCTTAAATAATTTACACTGCACGTGGGAAGTAATAGATTATACCGCCAGGGCAAATCAGCCCCTTTCACGTGCACGAGGCTTCCTGCAAAGGGAAGTTCCCTTCAAATCAAAGTATTACAGAATTGAGCTGCATCTCACAAAGACATTAAAAAAATCCCAACGGTATTTAGGAATAGGAGGGAGAAGGTTACACCTCTGCATAACTTATTTAAAGGAGCTGCATTTCAGAGCACAGTGGGCTCCTTGACATCACCGAAGGGGACTTTAGATCCTTCGCTGAACACATGCGCCCCAGAGAGGCATAAAAAAAATAAATACTTCTTTCAGTGCTTCTTCTCCACTCAGCATTTATCTGGCCTGGGTCACCACAGCATCCTCCATCCCACCGTGGGGCAGGATGCCTTATTTTCCAGTTAGCAGGTGGTGAACTGCGGCCCCACGACAAGAAGGGGTTTCATTAAGAACACACAGAGCATGGGACAGAGCAGAATCAGGCCCTGAGGAATGTTAGGCTCGTCCTTCTGTCCTGTTCACGTCTGTAGGTAAGAAAAGCCGCTCGTGAATAAAAGCTCCCCAGGTGCACCACAGTCCCAGTGCCTCTCCACGAGGTTTGAGACCCAGGCTTGGAGCTTGGTATAATTAAGGAACCTCTTTCCTTCCATCTGGCCTTCTCCCCCCATCAGTAGTGTTTCCTGGAAACAATTACATTGCCACAGCAAAAAAAACAAACAAACAAACAAAAAAAAACCCAAACCCCCAACCAAAATAAAAAGACAGATTTGATTGCTTTTTTTTCTTTCCAGCCTTTTGTGCGTTTTTTTCTTTCATTTTTTTAACGTGTTGTTTTTCTCCTCAGTTTGCCATTCAACAGTTGTATCCAACACTCCTCTGGTGAGATCTGTCTGTACTTTCATTTGTACTTTAAAAAAGAAGCTACAACTACATTCCCTTAAACACAGAGATTTTCTTACTTGTCTGCCCCTCCGGTCAGCTTCCTGATGTAGGCATGGAACGACATATGCTTCACAGGAGGTTCCAGATGGTTTAAATAATCCTCATCAAAAGGCTGCCAAAAACACCACACAAAGAAAAGCCAGGTCAGACACCTGTCTGATAATACATTGATCACTAAACAAATGGATGTTCTAGAGTCAACCCCACTGCCTCTCAATGTGGAAACAATCAAGGAAATTTAGGCTCATTTTCAAGGCAGCTACTACTGTGATAGAAACAGTGGGGCTGTACAACGGCGAGTTTTATTATCGCCTCCTACTTTTGTAACAGATTGGCTCCACAAATCAGAACGAGCCTCAAAGGCAAAATGCTTTTCCCTTTCAATATCTAACAACAAACAAAAAGCCCAGCTGCTCAAACAAGGCCAAAGAACTTCCAGAGCATGCGGTGGGGAACAGCCATCCTGGCTTGCAGCGACTTTTGAGGGATCACTGCTTCGTGCCATAAATTATTTAGCTTAGCACATTTGTAGGCGTTACTAAAGCTGCCTTCAACCTGAATAATACTTGGTTAAACCGGGAAGTGCTGGGATCCGTGAGAGAGGGGACAAAATGAGAAGACCCAGGCAAGAATGAAGAGGGAGGAAAATTGGAGCTTTTCTAAAGCACTTTCTGTTAAACCCATTACTGCAGAAAAACAGAGCATTAACCAGAATAAACCCAGGGCCACGAAAGCCCAGAGCTTTAGTGATCCTGGATGCGAGCCGGCACCTGTGACAGTGCACAGCCGGATTCTGACCCAGAGCTGCCATCTCTACGTGTGCAGCACTCTGAGGAAAAGCATTCATATTGGAAGAAACTGAATCCAAGAGGACATGCTTCAGTGTGACATCCTTGAGCACCTTCTCGGGGCTCTTACCTCCAGTGGTACGCAATGCACACATTTACCCAAGGGGCCATGGCGACACCTATGCAAAGAGAAAGATAAGTAGTGTTAAATCTTATTTAATAATGGAAAAGCCAGAGTGTAAAAGTTGCCCTAGACTAACAGTTTTGGTGTGGAAGATCTGTGCAATCATATGGCTCTAAGCGACTCTCCACCCACCAGGGAATATTACAGAGGGGTCACCACAAGATAATTTCACATAAAGAGACAGCAACAGCTTCAGGTTAAATCTGAGTCCTGGGTAAAGTTCAAACCCTTCTAATGCCTGTGTCACAGGCAAGCAGCTCCGCTCTCTAAACTGCCACGTGAACCCACGTCAGGTCACAGCTTCTCAAGTTTTACAGCCCTGCGTTGGAGTTGCATTTCAATTCGAAGAATTTTCAATCTACGTCACAGGGCTGGCCTGTGTGGTTTTAACAAAAAGACAACCAAAACATTCCTCCTTTATCGGGCACTAGAGGATGGTCTGGAACAAACAGGGAAGGATGTGTTTATCGGGCAGATAAAGACCTACTAGGTAAAGTTACAAAACAGAGGGGAAAACGTCTCCTTTTGAGGTGGTAGCTTTAAAAAAGCCCCACAAAACAACAAAAAAGTCCCTCCACACCTCTGCCCCAGCACTAGGTCCGTGTGAGTTTTCAAAGGAAGGCCTCCAGAGAGAAGCATGGATGTTGGCTCTTGTAAAGACCAAATGGATGGGATCCAGTTGCAGCATTGCTTTTAACAAAGTACTGTGGCAGATAATGCACATAAAGGACCACTAAAGGCCACTAATGCACTCAGCCGAACGCCAGCATCCCTTCACGTTTAGATTGATATGCACTCACAAATACAGGAACAAGCCCAGACACACTCTTTTTATCATAAATATCCACCACTGTGCTTTGGCTCCCCGCTAAGAACAATACCTTCATTTATTCTTTTGAAAAATGTGGTCAAGTTAAAGACAATGTTTTTGCCATGGAGCGGTGGGTTTTGCCTTTATTGTTTCAATAATGTGACATTTCCCTCGTTTATCATCAGCCTGAAAAGGTTAGATAGGATTTGCCACGTAAAGGCTACGTCTCTCCAAACTTCCTTGCTGCTGCAGCACTGAAGATAAACCATACGGAAGACAACACAATGGGGAAGGGTGAGCTCGTCTGTTTTAGAAGGAATTCCTGGTTGCCTTTAAAATTTTCACTCAAGCCCTTTCAGAAGTGACTTTGCAGAGGGGTCCAGCCCCAAGCCAACAACCAGTACAGACATCAGGCCAGGAGCCAACTGGGACGCTGTTAACGATGAGCAATAAAAAACAACCATCCAGACAGGGGACATTTTAGCAGCATCAGCGTAGATTTATGGTGGTATTAACTCACCATTGTATTATTACTTTTTTAAAAAAATACAAGCTGCTCTGTTTACCCAAGCCTCTTGCAGCTAAAAGTTTTGGCAAGCTCAACTTTGTTGCATTTCTGTGAGCAAAATGGACTCCCTAGTTTCACAGAAAGGTTAGAAAGGCACGTGATGGAAAGGAAGCCAAAAACTAAGCAGGCAGAGACCCAAGTCCCACTTCCCTGTCCCTGCCATTGGATACTTCCACTCGTTCCCTTCGCTTCTGTGTTTTTTCTTCATGAGGAGCGGCTGGATCTGAAGATGCAGAAGCACTCCTGCTTGGGACATCCTGGTGCCACATGCACCCACCCCAGTGCCAAAGATGCCGATGCAGGGTTGTGTCGGCTCTGCCCAAGTGGGCAGAGACCGCACAGCGGCCAGGAAAGGCGACAGAGCTCAGGTCTCCACTCGTACAGAGGAGCCGCCTGTCATTTAGAAAACGAGTCTGCCCTTGATGCTCCCCCACTGCTGAGGCAGCAGCTCCGGCCGAAAGCGCGTTTCCCTGTGCCATGGAGACCTGGCCCTGCCACCCGCCACCTCGGGACCCAAACAACGGGGAGCTACATATTGAGACCATATGGAACAGAAGCTACTGCAGACAGCAGGCTCCTGCTTATTAAGCAATATGCCACACACAGAGCACAACCTAGTATTTCTACACAGCACCGGCTGCCAGGACATCCCGGGGAAGAATTCAAAGTATTCATTTTAATCTAGAGAGCTCCAAATGTTTTAGGAGCACAAAATATACGATCACAAGCCCCATAGCAGGGGCCACCTTGACCAGAACAATAGATGCTCTGAGTGAGTCCTTCCTGGCAAAGACCTTGGGATTTTGGTATCTGCTTCCTTCCTCGTCTCACCAGAGCTCGATTTAACCTTCCAGGACAATGGCAAGGGCTGTTTTCCCTTGTGAATGTTTCAAAGGCAGCGAGGGATGGAGCCGTGGCTCAGAGGCAGTTCCCATCGCACACGCTTCCTGGCTGCTGGTTTCAGACACGACGTTACAAGCTCTGGTGAGGCACAGATGCGTCGGCAGAAACACAGTCCACCCGTACTTACAGCTGCTGGTCTCGATTTCGGTAAATCTTCCCATCCTGTTTGATCAGATACTGGTCAATCTCATCTTCCACCACCTGGGGGGCCCCCACAGGCCGCAAACCTTGGGAGACAGAGGTGTCCATGGTCTCTGAGGAGGAGCCAGCTGGGCTCGAGGGGTAGAGAAACAGCATATCACCGTGCCTACGGGTGTGGAAAAACAAAACAACATGCTGGCATCGGTATTGCTTCTGGGTAGAAAACACCCCAGACCATGGAGGAACACGTGATGTATCACAAACCTCCCGGACCACAGAGGAGCGTGCAATTTATCACAAACCACACACAGACTAGCAAACGTGGCAGCCCAAAGCCATCCCATTAGCCACCTCTTTCTGCTGCTTTGGCCATTTGCACAACAAATGCAAGCCTTTTCATCAGGAGACAAGACTGAGGGGAAAAAGATGAAGAAAAAGGCAAAAGGAGCCTATGGAGAGAAGCAACAGCTCCAGCAGGGAGGACTAGCGCGGATCCCTCAAGTCACAGCCTTCCCGAGGCAGCTGCCAGCGCTGACACATTCAAGTGACAAGTTGCACGCAGTGGTAACAGCTCTTGTATTTTTAACCAGTTTAACATTCTTCTTGACACGAACAGAATGGAGACGTTCCCAACCAAACACGAAGCGTTTGCACCATTTGGCATCCCTGATCTCCCTAGGCACCTGGCTACAGAAGGCAGGAACCCTGGAACCAGGGGACTACCAGGCTCTGGCACTGATGCAGAAGAAAAGGCTAGCGTGAGTGAGAGCAGGGATGGGGGAGCTCGCTGCAGGCTGTAAAAGAGCAACCAGGACACCTGTTGCTGCCTCACCACAACACAAAAAACCACGGCAAGAAGCGACCTAAGAAATGGCTGCCACAGCCTCACACATAGTCAATTTGCTCGCACCCATTTTGGCACGTCAGGCGAGTGACAGCTGAAAGCTGAGGGCTGCCGTACCGCGATGTTGCTTGCTGCTGCCCAGCTTGGAGGGGAGAGTTCAGGCCAGCTCAGGGAAGAGGCACCCCGTTGCACAAAGCCCCCCCTCCACCCACAGCCCGCTCTGTCAGAACTCACTTGATTTTCAGTAAGTTGAGGGATTTGTTTTGTGATGCCGTGATCTCTCCTGTCCTGTTTCTATTGGTGTAGACAGAAAACCCATTATTCCTGAAACCAAATTCTTTCGCAACCTGAAAGAGAGAGAAGAACGGTAAGGTTTAAGATACCTCACACCCCCGGTCAGATGCTGAAAGCTGCTCAGAGCAAGTGAGAAGTCCAGGGAACTACTATTGCAAAACCTTAGTGGAATTCATCTGTATTTCTGAAGAGCACAGGATAACTGAGAAAAATAGAAACGCTTAATAACACAAGCAATCTATTAAAAAAAGCAACTTAAACAGAACGCGTCTCTCACTCACACAACACAAATGCAGCATGTTATCGAAATCCAGGCAAGCACTGTCATGACAAGAGGGGGGAAAATATCCTCTCCATTATCCACGTTCCCTTGCTCCAACCTTTCCAGACACAGCAGCCACGGCATTCTCACGTTCCCATGACCAGAATTCCTCGGTCCAGTTCTTCACCTCTGAAGATCTTTTGCCCTCAGCTCTACTCTCGCCTACCAGTTGCTACGTGAGTTTCACTCAAGCTCTTCCTGCTGTTCTCCTTTCTGTTTTTCTCCATTTGCCTCTTTTCTCTTGATGGAACTTACCCTCACAATAACCATCTCTAGCTCCCCAGGCAGTTTTTGCTCATCCTCTCACCAGTTCAGTTTAAGGCTGCTTTAAGGCATCAGTCAAATGCCTCTTCATAGCAATAGCAATTTTCACATTTGGTCCCTTAAAAACATAATCAGTTTAAAATCGGCATTCAAAGTTTCTCTAGATTACAAGCTTCTTCCTAAATTCTTAAGGTAATAGCCTTTATTTTTACTAAGTACACCTCTCCGAGGCTTTGGTAGGGCTCAGTGACTGCACAGAAGACAAACCTCACAAGGCACAAACAGAAGTGAGCGAAGCCATGGAAGGCAGTTTCTCTACCATCAGCTTCGCTGTGATTCATAGCGGCAAGTGATCTGCCGGTTGAGAGGAAGCATGACTTCCAAACGGTTCACCACCTCTGTTATGCCTGCCAGAATAAAACGTTAGCTTGTCATGCTCACCAAGTTTTTTTGGGGCAGGCAAACTCCACAATACATTAACAAAAGGCTCCAGTTAGTTCCTAACTCGATTCTAACCTGAACGCACCCGAGGGTTTACTTCCAGTACTCTTACCTCAAATGTGCTATAAAAGGCAGACAATTATTGAGGCCCTTATCCCTCTGAAACGTGCTTTCTTGCACACTTCTTTTCCAGCTTCTATGGAGTCGCCAAGGAGGAGATCTAAAGTAATTGCTAGCATGGAAGAAGCAATCTGATGCCTCTTTAATTACAGATATCTAGCTAAATATGAAATCCACCATATGGACTAACATTTCAGTGTTAAAATCCACAGCTATTAATACGCACAGATCTTACGTGGTAAACATTGCAACTCCTCTCTTTCAAGTAAGCCCTGTATTAGGAAAGAAACCCAAACATTTCTTGTATTCAGCTCAGCAAGAGGATACAACTTTCCCAGATCCACAGACAATTTCAGTGAGTGCCGATGCTTTTGTTCTGAGGGTAAGCAGTTTCAAGTGTGATTGTTCCACACTGCCTCGGGTAATGTGAACCCTTGAAACCGAGCAGCTTGTTCTGCACAGGTTCCAGAGATTTTGAAAGCAACACTTTTCCCCTGGGGGGAGACCGTTCTGAGACAGCAGCGGGTGTCTCTGACCCAGCCCTGAAACCAGTCAGGATTTTTGCTTAGTCAGGTGAGGATTGCTGTCCTGGTCTGGGCCCAAGCTTCCAACAAAGCAAAGGACTCACAAACAGCAGAAGGTTTTCGGTCTGCTCCCCTTCCCCTTCGCAGGGCGAAAGGAAATCTAGCTGACTAAAGAATGGCCCTTCAGGCACAGGAACACAAAGTACTTCTCTTATGAAGCAAAGAAATCCTAATCTGAGAGTTCCAGGTTACAGCGGAGTTCCAGGAGGGAAGGAAATGGAGAACTGCTCACTCTTAAATAGCAAACTTTAAACACTGAGCAGTAGCATCAGACCAAAGAACAAATTACAGCCAACCCCAAACCTGACAACTCCAACACTCAGTGTGTTCTCCTCATCCCAGGGTGGAAATCTTTCCCAGGAACCCCCAGAGGCTCTCACGGGGCCTTAAGATCTCACCTTAATTCCTTCCTTGCTCTCTCCAAAGCCATAGTGGAAAACCAGTGTCACACAAAGCACATTCAGATGATATTCAAAGCGCAAATCAAGCAGCTGGGTTTCAGCTGGCTCACGTCTGAAGAGGACAGTCCCTTTGCACTAGGCTTTGACTATCAAACCGCTTTCCTGTGTCGTTGTCAGCCACCACTTCCCCAGCTGCTGTTTCTTTGGGAGAACACTAAAAACGTGTTCTCCCCAAGGAAAGCTCCCACCCCAGGAAACTCCAGCTGAAAAGCTGAGTGAGTTTTCTTCTTTAATTTTGTTATTTTCCCTCTAGAACAGCAATGAGAAAACTGGCTTTAGCTACACCAATAAAAATGCCATTTTCCGCAAGGCGCGTTGATCCTCACTGCCGTCAGCACATTTGCTCAGCACGGTGAAGCATGTGTGTCCCATGAGTGACAGCTGCTGCGCAGGCTGAACCGCAGGAGCCCTGCCTCGTCCCACAGGGAAGAGGGGACGGCGCTGAGGGACTTGGGGTACCTTCTTGAGGAACGTTGCCACCGTTTCTCGCTTCGTGGCCGTGATGCGCTTCACTCCTTCTGGTGACTGCACGCGGATTATCTACAGGGTTAAGAGGACAATCCAAATTAGTGACAGGGACAGAGGCCGCCATGTGCTCGCAGCCTGCTGAAGCCAGGTTGAAGTCTCCCACACATGACGGAGACTGTCCCCACCGCTCCTCCCTCTTGCTTTTAATGCTGCTCTTTAACAGGGCGTGCAAATGCACATGGAATTAATTTGCTGGCAGTCTGGCAACACTGGCCCAACGTTCGCATGCTGCAGGACGAACCACCCTAATGCATGGGGCACGGCAAGAAGCTGGCACCGAGAAAAATGCTTACGCTGTCTTTTTCTGTCAAAGCTCTGACCTCAGACGCAGAATTAAACTTTCAAGAAGGAGGGTGAATCAGAGCTTCCACGGGGGCAATTTATTCAGTGCCTACACACACAAACACTGGCCAAACTGGTGCTAATGGGCACCTGTGCTGCCGTCATGTTTCAAGCCACGTTACTGACGTGCAGCTTCCACAGCTAATGAAAAGCTGAGGAGAAGAGCCAGAAGGATCAGGCTGTTCCTGCGGAACGCTGAACAGCAGTTTTGCTGCAGCCTGAAGTCAGAGATGGGGAAAAAACGGCAGCTTTTGGGGCAAAAAGCTGGGGACAATTCTTCACACACTGGCAGGGAAGTGGCACACATAAATGTTGGAGTCCTTGTGCTGCCGGGGACCGGAGAAGAGCCTCAAGTTGCTCTAAAGAGAACGTTCACCTGTTGATATGCAACACAGTGCCACGCTCAGGATGGCAGTGTGTGTGCTGAAAGGGGGGACATGGGAGGGACATGGCGGGACACGGGAAGGGGACACGAGGGACACAGAGAGGACGGGGACACGGGGG
>VZSZ01007579.1:0-11012 GCA_013398815.1 Ibidorhyncha struthersii
ACCGGGCGGGCGGGGTCACACCGGGTCCACGGCACAGCCTCGCAGTCACCGCCTCGTTCCCTCATGCTCCAACATCTTGACTTCCAACAGCACCCCCGTGCCCGGCAGTCGGCCCCCGTACCGGCTGAGATTACGCTGCGCGGTGGGGTTTGTAACGAGTCTACGTAATTTCATATTTTAATAATAATTTTCATATTTTGATAATAACTGTATTATTTTACTGCGTCCAGCTCTGGAGCCCTCAGCACAGGAGAGACATGGACCTGGTGGAGCGGGGCCGGAGGAGGCCCCGGAGATGCTGCGAGGGCTGGAGCCCCTCTGCTGGGGGGACAGGCTGGGGGGGTTGGGGGGGGTCAGCCGGGAGAGGAGAAGGCTCCGGGGAGACCTGAGAGCCCCTTCCAGTGCCTAAAGGGGCTCCAGGAGAGCTGGGGAGGGACTCTTGGTCAGGGGGTGGAGCAATAGGATGAGAGGGAATGGTTTTAAACTGGAAGAAGGGAGATTTAGATTAGAGATTAGGAAGAAATCCTTTACTGTGAGGGTGGTGAGACACTGGCCCAGGTTGCCCAGAGAGGTGGTAGAAAACCCATCCCTGGAAACATTCAAGGTCAGGTTGGACAGGGCTCTGAGCAACCTGATCTGGTTGAAGATGTCCCTGCTTATGGCAGGAGGTTGGACTGGATGGCCTTTGAAGGTCCCTTCCAACCCAAACCATTCTACGATTTGATTCTGTGATGATCAGTACTGATTTCATTACCACCACCACTTTTCCCTGTAGTAGTCAGCAGATACAAAGAACATGCACAACATGCAAAGTCCAGGGAAGGTTTTGGGTTCTTTAGTCTTTAAATTCCCTAGAAACCTCATGGAAAAATAAAATGTATTCCACAGTCCATTAAAATGCCAGCTTCTGCAATAGCAAGTCACTTTTGCTTTGCGCTTCAATCTTTAGAAGGACTCATTCCTCAGTTTTATTAGAAACGTTTTTTTTTATATGTTGGGTTATTCGAGAAGACTGGTTTGACAATACAAATATGGTCAGCTTTTACCTAATTATAGGAGTAATTTGAGTTCATTTAATGCCTTGCTTGAGCTTAATTTGTCTCTTTTGGAATTACTGCCATTTTTCTGATCAATTCAGATGCGCCCTGTCCTTCGTGCAAGTCAATACTCATGAAAATCAAGCTGATCAGGAAAGAAAGAGGGGCATTCAGAGCAACTGCCTGCCTGCGTAGCCAGCCCCAAAATACACTGTGTGAATTAATGAGCCATAAGGAGGAAGGCGTATTAACAAACCACCACATCAAGGAATTCTTTTCTTTCTCCTCTTAGCTGGATATATTGGATTAAAAGCCACTATGACTCACAGATGCGAAAGTTTTGCATGCTTACATCCCGCTTGTAGGTCAGTAAGACGACAATAATTGAGACAACAAGATGTTTCAGTGAAAAGGATCTAATTTGTTTTGCTGGCAACACAGGGCAGTTGACACTGTATGCTTTAGACATCCCCTATTACCGACAGCAAGACTGCTTCTAGTTTGAACTTGTGAACCCGTTTGTTAGGACTGTTGAGGCAGGGAAACAACAACAACTACTACACAAGCGATGTCAAACTTTTATTTCAAACCTTTATTTGCAATACTGCATTAGTTACTGATTGATATGGAGAAAACCTCCCAGCAGCTTCTTCTCTTTATAGTAACATGGTAATACTGCAACTTTACAGTAATCAGAACCCTGTCTTTAAAATACTTCTGCGTAACTGCAAGCAATTTAAAAAAAAGGCAAAGTTTTGATATTGTTGGCTTATTTCTGAACTATAGTCTGCCCTCATGATTTCAAATTCTATTGCAGCAAAAATTTCCAGCTATGTGGACCCATAGTGCGCTGTCATCAACATATAAAATACACCATTAAACTTCATGTGGTTTTGAGTCCCATGACCACAAATTAAAATTATAGGAATGAGAAACAACATGTGGAAGACTGAAATAGGTACAGTTGGCCCAGAGTCACACAAAGAGTGCAAAGTCAAAGTAGGCGCTGCAGAGGGAAAATCTTCATTTGATGAAACGCCTTCATTTTCAGAACAGGTCATTCCTGACAAAGACACATGAAGCATCACAATAAAGACGAGGCTTTCCCGATTCCTATTTGGAAGATTCAAGTTTTTAATCGGTCTGCGTGAATAAGACTTATCTTTGTTTAAAATACTTAGAAACTGCTTCGCTCAAGTTGTCTTTTCCCTTTCAGTTGTTTTAAAAACAAGAATTATTTCAGCTAGCAGTAGCTGGGCACAATCAATTTCGCAGGCGACTGTTCTTCACATGCTGCCTGTCCCAGCAAAGAGCATGTTTAGATGGGGCTTTTGAATCAATTTGTTGTGCAGGACTAAATCAAGGTGGGTTTATTTTGTTTTGATTTTTTAAGCACCTTGTGTGCCACAGCGCAAGCTCTGAAAAAACACACACATCTGCACAGTGAAATCGTTTTCCTGTCTGGTTGGGTTTTCATATCGGCCTCAAGCAACGACTGTTTCTGTTGTGCAGACTTGGGTTTTTGACACTTGTCTACTGTGTCTATTAAGATGTTAACAAGCAGTAAGCAGTGTGGAAAAAAAAACCCAAGGCATACACCGGTACCGGAAACCACTGGGCAGAACAGAAATTATGTATAATAGAAGAAAAACCTCCAAAGATCTTCCTTTGGCTTTTTGTTTGTTTCTGAGAGGCACTTATGAAAAGAGGTCCAGGTTAAGAGGTCCAGACACCAAAGACGCACTGGTACGTGCAAACCCACATGCAAAAAACATAAAGATGTTTCCTTGCGAGATGCATGGCCCAGCAGCGAGGCCATCGAAACAGGAATTAGACATTTTCCTTTCAGTGCCGAGCTCTTACTGACTTGTTAGTGGGTCCCGGGCTGAGATTTCCACCGCGCACCTCCGTTTCTCCATCTGTAAGGACAGCTCCAACGCTTGACCTCTTTGCTGAAACGCTTCCAGGTGCGTATACAGAAATCAATAAATAACACAGGAGTTGTAACGGTTTCGTGACAGATCCTTTAAAATATTAGACCCTTCTTGCCATGTTCCATAAAGAAATATTTATAGGATTAAAAAGAAATACTTTTTTCTGTTTTAACACAATGTTTAGGAAGTAAAATTCAACAAGACAGTTCAATTTTGTTGCTAACCAGTTCTACACGTTTCACATGTTTCTACAGTGAATCCAACAGCAGCAGAAAAGGGTACATTTAACCACCTATAAACCCAAATTTGGCAATATTTGCACAACAGAATCCTAGCCCAGACTGTTTAGCTTTTAATTAAAACAGTGGAACACAACACTAGTTCTAAATTCCGTAGCCCTTACCGTTTACTTATCAATCCTTTTCAACTCCAGAGAATGAAAACTCAAGAATTTTTTGTGCGTAGTGAGGGCAATCGGTTCCTGTTCTGACCACCTTCTCCCTCCACAGATTATCTAAAGTAAGAAACGACTGACAGAAGGAATACTTTGCCAAAGAAAAGCAGTCCTAATTCAGCAGGAATCAAAATAAACCAATTTATAGCCCTGTTTTCAAATTAAACTACTCGAGAAGGGAAAAACATCATTGAAGATCGCTTCTTCAAATCCTAACCCAAAACATGGGCAAGACAATTCTATAGCATAGCACGCTTATATAAAATGCATCCAACGCTATATAGCTCCAGCCCTGCAGAGTGAGTTTCCTGTTAACTCTTCGGAGATAACTATCTAGTGTGCTTTTACCCATGTTTTGTTGTTGTTGGCAAGAACCGTTCCCAACAAGGAGCACCTGGGGATCCGCTGGGGAAAGCAGGCATCACGAGGCAAGCGGGGAGCGGTTCTCTTCATTTGCTTTTGTCCCGCAGAGTCCTCTCCTTTGTGTCCCCCTGGCACCACTAAAACCAGCAGGTGGGCTTGTCGAGCGCTGCCTTCCCCGCTCCATCCCTGCTACCAAATTCGCTCCATCCCTATGGAATCATTGCAGGGAAGGCAATTCTTCAGCAGTTGCAAAGCTGTTTGAGATGGTCGGATAGAGGGTGTTCTACAAGTGAAAAGGACTGTTGTTCTCACATACAAAGGAGTTTACAACCTATTCCTCCTTCGGCTCTCGGCGCCCTAATAAAGTGGCAGCAGAACAGAATACGTGGGATTGTGCTAGACAGAGGGTGAGTGAGAAGGAAGGAACAGAAGGCAACTGGGCAGTTCTTGAGACAAATTTGAGGTGTCTGCTGTTACACCCCACAGTCAGTGCACCGGAAAGTACGGGCTGTGCCACACCACTTCTCAGATTCACACCGGTGATTTTACAGGTCAGATTTTACGTGGGACACCGTGCCAGCCCACACCTGGCTTCACAGCGTAAGGGCGGTTAGTGGCAGTGATGAGATGTGGTGGTCTCTCTGGGACGTGTAAGCAGAGGTACGTCATTGCAGACCATGAAGGAACGAGTTTGCTGTCATCCCACCCCGGGGATCCACAGGCACAGAGAGACTGCTTGAACTCCGCGTGCCTCGAATGGGTCACTGCAACGCTTTGGACTGGTACCTCTGTGTATGGTGGGAGCAGGCGGTGGGGAATAAAAGGTGCAACAATATTAAAAATATACCTTCGACATCCTTCGCCCTGCCTGAGACAGGCCACTGCATGTCAGAAGATGAAGTGCTCAAAATTAAAAAAAAAATTAATCCAAGCCACGTGCTTGAACATGGACCACGCTACATTACTGGCAGCAGAGCTTCCAGTTGCTGCTACGCTAGAAAAAAGAGGAATCTTCTCACTCCTCTCTTCTTTCCACTCCTCACTCCAAGTCATTGCAGCAGTGCTCAGCTGAGAACAGATACGCACTAAACAGAAGACAGTTCATGATCATGTAAAAAAACAAACCCAAAAAACAGTGACAGCCAGTTTGGGAAAAAAACGATGGTAATAATAAAAGGACATTGCTGCTGTACCCAAAGCAGATGGTGCAGTCAGTGCGTCTAACAGCAAGCCCAGCCTGGCGGGGACGTCTCTTTTATGTTAATATAATCCCCACTGCCGGCAGCAGAGGAACTTCCATCACCAGTGGATGAGGACATCATCTTCTCAATCAGGACTCTACAAGACAAACATACGTGAGTTTGTTTCAGTTGTTTATTTTTAAAACAAGCAGCATTGGGCCACACAGTTCTTCAGCAGTACAAAAACGAAAGAGCAGTTCATTCTAGAAGGACACAAAACTCCAGAAGTTTAAGGACTAAACCCTCAGGTTAAGGAACCTCATAGCACTGAGAATAGCACCGCTGCTATTACCGGGCAGCATCAGAAGACCCTGCAGTGACCGGATAACTACAAACCTACTGCAACTCCTCCTCCCGGCCCCATCTGGGACTGGGACACAGACACCGGCTGCCTGGGTAGAAACTGCCCAGCCCCACGATGAGGTGTGAATGCCCCGTCTAGGACGTTTCGGAAGAGGCCAAATTCTCCATCGAAGGACTGGTGCATCACAAAATAATTTCTAATATCTTTGCAGAAGAAGTCCAATCCTCCTGGTAGCGTCCAGCATATGCACAAGCATCCCTGGTATCATTCAAAGAATTTCTGTTTCCAAAAGCATGTCAGAGCTTAACCAAGGAGAAAAAACTTCCGACCTTTCAGAATTCAGTTTCCCTTCGGGAGATTTACTTGCTGGTTATTGCTGCTATTTGTTACTCACTGACAGCATCTCCCCTCACCTCAAGGATGGCCGTGTCTGAAAGAGGGAATTAACTCTCAGATGTATCACCGGTCACTGTGCCTACCTCATGGACTCATTAATATTCTTGTTTTCCTTGACAGACGTCTCCACCCAACCAGAAAAGCCATTTTCTTTGCTGAACCGATCCACTTCTTCTCTTGTCACTGCCCACGGGGAAAGGTCGCACTGTAAAACAAGAAGCAGTCATTTTAAGTTTAGCCTTTTAATTTTTAAGCTGGGAGGGGAATTCTCCCCATCGGCCATTTACTGCCTGTGTGCAGGCAGGCGGCAGGCAGCAGGCAGGCAGCAGGCTCAGCCCTTCACATCTCCCAGATCGCGAGCTGATAGAGAGTTCTCAGGGCAAGGTTCTTAATGGGATGTTGCAAGCAGCAATGCATTTATCTCATCTGAGCTACGAACACACCTCAGTCAAGCACGCGCGGAATGGAGGTTCATCCAGCACGGGACACAAAAGCATTGTCACCCTTCCAAAATCTGCCCGGCCCCCGGCAGCAACGGCAGCGTTCCCCCTGCGGAGGCACCGAGGCAGCCGCGCTGCTGCGCGTGGGACGTACGATGAGGCAGTGAGAAAAGCTGTCCCACAACAGCCTGTAACGGCGTGACGGCAGCGCGCGCGGTCACACAGATTTCCAGAATGCTGGCAAAACTGATACCTTAAACCAGCTATCGGGGGAAAGCATTATTCGTGGAGAAGTGGAGAAGAAAAGCCACTCTCCTGCCCACCCATCACGTTTTTGAGTCATCTGTAGTTTTAGGCTTGCTCAAACCAGGCATGTCTCAAACTGAACCTGGAAGGGGCTGCCGAGCCAACGCTGGCACATGAAGAACACAAAGGGAGTTTTTAAATGAAAGAAAAATAAATAATTAAAAGACAGCAACCAATCTACACGGTGAAACTTGACACTGCATCCAAACGAAAACTACACATCCCTCTGGCAGCTCTGAACAGAAACTTTACCTGCAGCGTCATACCCAACCTTCACAGGCTACTGCAAGTTAAAGGCCAAAAAAGAAAAAGAAAAGCTTTATAATCCTGGAGCTGCAGAGCTCGAGCTCCGACAGGACAACACGAGGCGCTGCGTCCTGGGAGAGAACAGTTGTTAACATCTCCTTGGTGCCATCCGTGCATCAAGTCCTACCAGGGCCCTCGTTAAGGAGAATCCTGGCTGGAGAAAGAAAATTCAAGAGTTAAGGAAAGGATTAAAAAGACTACAGGCTGTGGGACAACTCCGGGCAAGGCTTAGTGCTAAAGGGGTCTCCTTCCAGTCTGCGCTCCTGGGCGGACACACGGACACACGGAGCCCCTCCAGAGCTGCTCACCTTGTTCGCCAGCAGCAGGCAAGGCACGGGGTTCCCGTCTGGCAGCATGAGCTTGCTGTCCAAATCCTGCTTCCACTTCTGGCTGTTGCTGAAGGTGCTGACGTTGGTGACATCAAACATGATGACGCAGGCTGACGCCTCCCGGTAGTAGAGCCGGGTCATGGATGTGAAGCGTTCCTGCCCTTCAGGATCAAAAGGAAAAAAAAAAAAAAAATCCCCCGCTCCGGAGTTACCATTTTTAGATTCGTTCACGCAAATACCATGTTTATCCCGGTACATGGTTTTCTCAGCTGCCACTACCAATCTCCACTAAAATACTGAGGAATAGGGGCACTGAGCTGCGTCCTGCGGGGGTGCCTCAGCGATGCAGCCACAGAACTGGAACAAACTGGGCAGCGCTTAATCCTGACCCAGACACTCAGCTGTCCCAGAAATACTTGCATTACTCCCGGTGCAACCATTTAAATTTAGTGTCCCCGAGCACACATTCACCTCCCGCCGGGCAGAGTCCCGCTGGCAGCAGGGTGCCTGGCCACCACCAGCCGTCCCTGCTCCGGAGGGGACCGTGCCACCAGCGTGGACTCGCGCTGCTGCGGGCGCAGCGTTCCAGCCCAGGCCCTCCGGGGAGGAAAAAAATCGATACTAACAGAAACCATCACAACTCACATCCGCCTTTAGTACTGCCAACACCTTACGGGCTACCACAACTGCACCCAGAGAGGAGCTCCAGCGCGCTGCCGCGTGGTTTGATCGTACTCGCATGGATGGGGACACAGCACAGGGTGTTCTCATCGCATCGCACGGGTCACGGGGAAAACAGCACTTCTCACACCGCAGAGATTTCACTGCGGGCTCCCGTGCGGCCCCGTAGCTGGTCAACAGGCTCTTCGCTCGGAAGCCATCGAGATGTGAGCACTTGGGGTCACCTCAAACCATCTGGCCGTCCCCGCACCCCTCCGAGGTGGAAGGCCACGCGGCAGCGACTCTCGGTGTGTGCATCCCCTTCTGCTCGGGGCACGACAAGAGCACCGTGACCAGCGTGGCCCCTCTGCTTTCCAAACCTTAAACGCCTTTTCAGGGCTGAAACTGAAATCAGTTTCTTGCTGCAATCCTCTTGCTGCAAACTTCTCCTTCCTGTTTTCTTTTTAAGGATTCCAGACACACACGCCTGAGCAGCGAAACCGGAGGAAACCACAGCCCTGTTTTCCTCACCCCTCTAGATCCAGAGGTGCCATTTTAGAGACGCTACTGCTCCGGCCTGTCTTCTGCTGCTCGGGACATTTGGGAACGGCGTTTCTCGGTGCCTCTCCAGGCCACGGGTGCTCCTCGCTCCACTTCATCACATCTAACACTGTCACCCCCCAAAGTGTGCCCCACTCCCGGCGCAGCCCCACCACCTCGGGGGCACCCAACGGTCTCCTCTTGCCGTGACGGCTCCTGAGGGATGCGCGGCTCCGCTGGCACAGGGTGCCGAGCAGCCAGAGGGCAACGCCCCAGCTCCACGCTTAGACACGAGGATCAGACCAAAATCAGGATTTTAACAGAGAACTCGGTGCTGAGAAGTTACATATTCAGCTACAAATCAGCCTGTTTCCCCATCCACTCTGTTCTGGCTTTGAAATCAAAAAGAAAGGCTCAATAGGGTTTAGCATCTGCGCTGCTGCGTTCTTTGCAGATGGGCTTTTGATTAAATATTTAAATTACTACTGCAAACGAGAGACAGCACTGCAAACCAGAGCAGTCCTGCCCCTTGGATCCACAGGCTTTTAGGATTTATTTTTGTAGCAGACTCCTACTGAAAGAAAGAAAGAAAGAAGAAAAAAACCAAAAGAAAAAGGGCCAAGCCATTGAAAGCTTTAAATTCTGCTCCTGAGCAGCTTCGTGTGAACATACCTGCAATGTCCCAGAGCTGTAGTCGTACTGTCTCTGATTCCGACCACTGGACCACCTTCAGAGCAAAATCCACTACAGAATCCCCAAAAAAGAAAGGAAACCTAATTAGTGGCATTCTGCACCGTGGGGCTTGTTCCTCCGCAGCTCCTCACCCTTTCCCAGCACAGCCCAACCCAGGACCTGCGTTCACAGCCCCGGCAGTTCGTGCTGGACCATCGCCCACCCCCGCACAGAGCAGACGCAGAGCAGGAGGGTCCGCGAGTGCTGTCCCCTCTCCTCCATCGCAGAAACCTACAAAAGAAATGTTAAATCCCGAGGGCTCCACACACCATCCGCTCCCCATCCTGCGGAGAGGCCACAGGCACACAAAACACCTTCCGATGAGCAGATGTCAAGCGTGTTATCAGCATCTCGTCCCTCCCTGGGATGCGGCGCTGGGCTTGTCCCTTCCTGAACTTCAGATGAGAGAGTTAAACGACACAACGAATGGAGCGGCGTCCCTCCCTGTCTCGCAATGCCCAGCCCGGCAGGGCTGCCGTCGGAGCCCTTGCAAATGGCGGCAGAGATGTTGCTCTGCAGTGCTTCGGGAAGGAGGACGGCAAAGTGGAATTTTTCCAGCTAACGCGGCGCTGGGTGGACCCCGCTCCCCCGATTCCCAGGGCTTTTCAGAATCCTGGCCCAGCAGGGTCTGTAACCATCCCATGCACAACTCCCCGCTCGCGGCAGGGAGCTCAGACCCCCTTCCTGAGCCCTGGAGTTGTAACACCAGCACTAGTGACACTTACCAAGAGCTAAGGAAGCAGAAATTAAAACATTCAGGAGTAAGAATTCCTCCTGCACGTAACCCTGAATAACCACAGGCAAAAAAAAACATACTGGAAACCTTATTGCTTGGAGAGCCCGGCTCTAAATGCCAGTAAAATGCTGGATTTGCTGCCGTTGCCTGTCTTTGCCCTGCGCGGCCTGAACGCGGGAGCTCCGTGTCCCCCTCACACCCACCGCCTTCCACCACCCGCCCCTCAGCCGGACGTGCTGCGGGGAGCAGCGCGGGGAAACGCTGCCTTCTCCTCAGATTACAACGTGTCGGGTGTTCAGTGCAGGGGGAAAGCGATGCGTCGGGTGTTCAGTGCAGGGGGAAAGCGTCCGGCGCCGCTGGCAGCCACGCTCAGCAGGGCTGGGACTTCCTGAAGCCGGGGATGAATTAAAGAAAGAGAAAAAGATAAGAAAAAGAAAAAGAAAAAGAAAAAGAAAAAGAAAAAGAAAAAGAAAAAGAAAAAGAAAAAGAAAAAGAAAAAGAAAAAGAAAAAAAGAAAAAGAAAAAGAAAAAGAAAAAGAAAAAGAAAAAGAAAAAGAAAAAGAAAAAGAAAAAGAAAAAGAAAACCGTCTGCAGCTCTTACTGCTGGAGTGACAGTGCGCGCGCAGCGCAAACGCGCGGCCCCAGCGGGACGTGGCTCACCAGCGTTTTCGGCATCCATCCCCGCTCGATTCAGGAATATGAAGATTTAAACGGTCGCGCTCTGCCCCGCTATTGCGGGTCCCGAGGGAGATTTCCCGAGGAAAGCCCTGGCACCTCCCGCTCCTTGTAGGTTATTCATTTACACTGACGTTAAACAAAATTCCCGCGTGCTCTGGTTCCCAACCCCCGTGGTACAAACCTCTCGTTTCCCCCATCACCTCCGCAGAGCGCTGCCGAGAGCCGAGCGGCGGCTTCGCGCGGTGAAAGGTAACGTTAACCCACCGCTGTGGTTGGCGTTGCGGGGAAGGGCCGAGGCCGCG
Source organism: Ibidorhyncha struthersii (assembly GCA_013398815.1). NCBI lineage: Eukaryota > Metazoa > Chordata > Aves > Charadriiformes > Charadriidae > Ibidorhyncha > Ibidorhyncha struthersii. Next base: position 10,759 of record VZSZ01007579.1, read on the forward strand.
ATCTCCCGACTCCGCGGCGTAAAGCTGCCGGGGGCGGCCGNTTACTAATCGCTACTTCCACGTCCGCAGGGAGGGAGAGGGGCGAGTTTCCCCCGGGAGCCGACGGGCGCGGGGGGGGCGCCAACCGCGGCACTTCCACCGCCGCTCTGAGCCGCGCGGAGGGCCCGACCGGCGTGAGGAGAGCGGAGGAGCCGCGGACGGGACTCACCGCCCACCGTGGACTTGTAGTGGCGGTTGAAGCTGTCGTTGGCGTA
>VZSZ01007585.1:8319-19524 GCA_013398815.1 Ibidorhyncha struthersii
TCACCAGAGGGTCTGGGTGGGGATAAGGAGCGGTCCCCAGAAGGTCTAGGGTAGAGAGGAGGCGCCCCAGTTTTGAGGTGACCCCAGAGGGTCAAGGTGGGGTGGGGAGAGAGGAGGGGCCCCAATTCCGGAGCCCTCTGGGAAGGAGTGGGAAAGAAAGGAGGGTCCATGTGGGGTGGGGAGGCGAGGGAAGGTCCAGACCTGGGATGTCCCCAGAGGGTCTGTGCGGGTAGGAGAAGAGGCCCCCCAGTTTTGGGGTGTCCCCAGTAGGCTGTCTCGCGGTGGGTGTTGCTGGGGGCAGGCAGGAGGGCAGTGAGGTTGGGGCTGCCGCAGGTGGAGCTGCTGCCCCAGGGAGCGCAGGCTCGGGGGACAGCGTGGGGTTTGGGGGTGCCTGGCAGGCTTGGGGCATTCCCTGGGGATGGATGGGGTGCTGGGAGCAGGTTTCCCTGAATGAGGGACCCTCCAGGAGCGCAGTGGCCAGAGGTCTCTGGCACTGATGTCTTTGCTGGCTGCCTGGCAGATGGCTTCGGCAGCACGAGTGTGTGGAGAAGCTTAATATGCATGCCATCCTGAGCGCTTCTGCCGGCCAGGAGCAGCTCCTCACCGAGCTGCTGGTCACCTACGCCAAGGTGAGCCTCCTCGGGTGTGGGGGAGATCCCCAGTGCCAGGCCTTTAGCCTTGAGCCGGGATTGTTTTGTGGACAATGTGCAATTTTGGAATAAAATGGTAAAGAATCTGCTGTATTTCTGACAAAGATGTTTGACTGATGGTGTGCCAGTGTTGCACTTTAAAAAAAAAAAAAAATTAAAGGTCAAGCTGTGGTATTTCTGCTTGCTGATCTCTGATTCCCCTCTGGAGGTTGTTTTGGTCTCTTGTGCACCAGCCCCTCTCTGGTTGCGGATCTCTGCCCTATATCCAAGGTGTCCCAGCCCCAGAATGGGCCGGGCTGCACCAGAACGCGTGGTGCCCTGGACCTGCCCAGCTCCTCGGGGTCATCTTCCGCCTTTGCAACCCCAGGAGCTCTCTGCCTTCTGGTCTCTTAGGGAAGAGCTGTTGATTTCTGAGCTGGGTGAATACAGACTGTGTGCCCCAAGGCCACCCTCCGAAGTCTGTGCAGCTGAGCATTAGCAGTAAAACTGGTTCCCACTCCGGCACTGGTCTGAATGGCTTCGCTCCCCTGTCCCTTCCCTGTCTAGGTTCCTGTTCTCATTGGGGAGCTGATCTCTGTGGAGATTTGGAAGCACAAAATCTTTCCTGTGCTATGCCGGCTGGAGGACTTCAAGCCAAGAAGCACCTTCCCCATCTATGTGGTGGTGAGTAGAGGGGGGGCAGTGGGAATGAGCCTGGAAATTGGATTGGGACCTCTATGCTTAAAAATAAATCTCACCCTGAAGATCTCAGAGCTGGGTTTTTATATCTTGCCAAGCTGAGAAGCTGCAGTGGACAGTGTGACAGTAGGAAGCACCTGGTTTCACAAAGCTGTGAGCAACAAACACATGTCCTTACGCCCAGGAGGGACAGGGACCCGCTCCCAGGGGAACTCAGCTCCATGGAGGGCTGTGCCCCTGCCTAATCCCACACAGGGGCTTGCCAGAGCTGCTGGATGCAGCAAATGCCACTCCTGGAGGCAGCTGTGCTCCTGGCTTCCAGCTCCCAGCAACTCAGTGCTACCCTCTCTCCCAGGCAGCAGCACCCCTGAGGTATTTGCTCCCCCCCTCTGAGCACTGGTTTTCTCTGGCGTCTCTAACCAGAGGGGTCTCCAAGGTTATGTGCCTCTGGGTTAAGAAAAATGTAGCTTTTTCTTACTGAGCTTCTGGGAGCAGCAGTCCCTTGGGGCACTCTTGGCAAGGGAGCAATCTCGGGAACTTGGCTTCCCTGCGGAGGGATGCAGCCCTTGACGTAAGGGCAATCTGCCCAAGGCTTGGAAGTTTTAGCCCATTTTCAGTCCAGGGTAATACCTTGCTGGAGCAAAGTGGTGTCATCCCTGGGAAGCCGTTTGTCACAGCACTGCCTCAAGACAGTTATCTTGTGGTTCCCAGTCTTGGGACAAGGCTGTCTGTCCTGGTCCCAGGGGGCTGAGAGCAGTGCAGCCGCGCAGAGCGATGCCCCATCTCAGGCAGCGGCTCTGTGCTAGCGCCAGGGGCTGCAGCTTGCCCGGGAGCTATGGTTGTTCTGTCACTGTACTGTCAGAGACAGAGCCCTGTTTGCCAGGAAGCGTGGTTCTCTGCCAGTGTGTTATAGTGTCATAGGCATGTTAACATAAATATTAGTATGAACTGTACAAACTGGACTTGTTTTAAAGATTACTTCATTTGTATTTGGCTCTTGGACTTGCGTTTGGCCACAACTGCGTAAGCAGCTTCTTAGAAGAGCCCTTTTCCCAGTCCCATCGCCTGTGTCCTGGGTGCCGGTGGCCACGCTGCTGTTACCTCACTCTTGCTGTTTTCCTCCCTCAGCTGCATCATGAAGCCTCCATCATTAACCTCTTGGAGACCGTGTTTTTCTACAAGGTAGGGGGCAGGTTCAGCTTTTTTCAGTGCAAAGCCCCTGGGGGTGGAAAGCCATGGCTGTGGGGGCTGGCCCTTTGTGAAGGAGGCCCTCTTGTCGTTGTGAAGGAGATCTGCGACTCAGCAGAGGACAGCATTCTGGATTTAATTGATTATTGCCACCGAAAACTGACCCTGCTCGCAGCTCGGAGCGCCAATGGACAGACAGTGACCCCAACAGAGCTTCATTCTGAGGATCTGGCCAGCCCCTCGTCCATGCAGGTGAGGAGAAAGTCCTGTAGCTCACTGGGGGTATGTGTGATGGAGGATGTGGGCAGCCTGAAGAGGTACGGGGGGGGCCTTCCTGTGGAGAACCCCTTGGCTGCAACCCCAGCACCTCCTGCCCATCTCGGAGGGTGTCTGTTGCTGGTGCTCGTCCACACCAGCAGCTTGGCTGGACCGGTGGCTACACCCACCTCCCTCCACCCCGCAGCAGCGCTTCTGCCCTCTCTTGTGACAGTACTAGCTTGAGGTTTCCTGCAGGATTTAAGCTGACGCTCTGAGTGAGGGGACACTGGGGAGCTGACAGTTACGCAAAATATTCTGTACAGGGGTTTTGGCCACTTGCTCTTTAAAGCTGTGTGGGTATGTCTCCCTGGAGCTTGTGAAACCACCTTAGCTCACAGCCAGGGTTAACTGTGAGAGGGATCCCTCCCTGAAGCGATGCCTGATATGACTAGGAATTGTCCTAATGTGTTTCCCCCCAACTTCCTTGGCTCTCTGAGAACTACCTCTTCTCTGAGCCCGGAGCTGTTCCCAGTCAGGTGTTTCAGGGCTGCCACGCACACCTTCCTGGTGTGGGAGCTCTCTTTGCCCCTGGGACTTCGCTTCTCAGCACCTCAAGCTTCCTCCTTAAACTGCGCGCGTCACGAGGAGCGTCTGGAGAAGCAGGGTTAAAGTGATAGCCTGCAAGCTCAGCCATACCTCCCTGTGTCGCCTCCATCCTTTGGCTTATTGCCTGAGCACGTGCTCCTCTTCCAGAAAAGGGAAGGAAGTGGAGGGCTCCAGAGCACAATAGGGATGTTTTCCAGGAAATGTTTTCCCAGCTGGGGAGGGGAAGGGGGTGTCTCTGTTAGCGCTTCACCATGGCTCAAGGAAAAAAAAAAAAAAAAAAGACCTTTTCTAGCCAATAGGGTTCAAAAAAGCACTCGTCTCCCAAGGAGCCTGGTTTCCTCTAATTCATTCCAGCCCCTCCTGACTCTACATACGATAATCCCCTGCTAAAAAACTGTTCCTGCCCTCTCCTGTGTTGTGGATCCTGCTGTCCTTTGAGACTGTGTACGATGGTAACCCCTGGAGCAGGACCTGTTCTGCTGTCCCTCAGAAGCACAGGCAAAAGACAGTCCCTGCCTGAAGGTAGCAGAGATGAGGTCTGGGTACCAGGAGGAGCTATAGGAAGCGGCCGCACTGAGGGAGTTTGGAGAAGGGAGGTGGCAGGAAAGAGCCCGAAAGGCTTTCTTAGTAGCGTGTGGGGCGCCAGCACGGGGAGCGCAGGGCTTCTCACCGCAGGAATTTGGAAGGAAACAGTTGCAGCAGCACTTTAGAGGAATAGGAGTTGCTGAGGTCAGTGCTCTGCACTCAAAGATGTGAGCTGCTGAGCGTCTGGGACTGGAGAGGAGAAGCTCTGCCTGGGCCAGGGAGGACTTGGCGGATCTCAGCCTAGCCATCGCCATGGTCTTGAAAGAGGCTGAGTCAGAGGAGGGGTCAGTCAGACTGTTAGCCTGAGTGAGTGGGGGATGTACAGGGTGTCCACGCTGCTTGGGAAGGGAAGGAGGCCGGGTGGCTGGAGACTGTGGTGTAGCTGCAGGCTGGGATAACCTCAGGCAGATATTCTAGCTGGCTGTACGCAAGCTGGAGGAGAGAGGCAGATCCAGGAGGGGTGGATGTAGGACTGCAGCTCTGCCAGGGCCAAGTTTCTCCCTCCTCCTCCGGTTCCTCTGCTGATCATGCAGCTTCCCCCCCTCCCTCAGCCTCACGTGTCTCGTGGGCCACAAGATGATCCCAGAAAGGGTGAGAGGAGTAGCCTGGGACTGACCTCTTCCAGGGGGTGTCCCTGTGCAGGGGTGTTGCTGCTGGTAGCCACCCCATGATGTGTTAGGGGTAGGGAGATGAGGGATGAGCAACAGTGGGCTGCAAGCACTTCTGCGGCTGCCCTGGCAAACAGACAGCACTGGCACAGTTGAGACGAGAAACAGAGATTGTTTTGCAGGGCTGTAGTTTTCTCCCCGGTCTGTGGTTATCGATGTGCAGCCAACAGGCTGCCTCCCTGCAGCTTCTGGGAAATGGGGCCTGAAATCCCGAGGCTGTGCTTGTCTCTCCACAGGAGCTGCAGAAGCAGGCGGAGACAATGGAGTTTGAGATTTCCCTGAAAGCCCTGTCCGTGCTGCGGTTCATCACCGATCAGGTGGAGAGGTAGGTGCCCAGGAGCAGCAGAGGACATGCTGAGCTCTCCAGTTGAGATTCCTATGTGGTCACAGCGGGCATCTGGCGCCCTTTTAGTAGCTGGCTGTATCCATGGTGGCAGTGGCACTGCGCCCCAGGAGGCACAGCACTCCACCCTGCTCTGTGGTACTTGTGGGAATCCAGATCTTTGTTTTTGTCCTGCCTCTCACAGTTGCCTTAGGGAGCGTTTGTATCTGTTCTTGCATTTGTCTGCGAGTGCCATTTCACCCTTTCTGTTGTATCTCCAGTCTGCCCCTGAGTGCGCTGACACGGATGCTGAACGCCCACAACCTGCCCTGCCTCCTAGTCGAGCTGGTGGAGCATTGCCCCTGGAGCTGCCGGGAAGCAGGTACTTATCGTGCCTCGTGGTACCTGCGGCACTGTGGTGGCGTGCTGGAACCTGCATCCACTGACGGGTCTGCTGCAGAAGCCCTTGCAGAAAGCTACTCCCCCTCTACCCTCCCCTCCAGCTCCCTCCCCTTGCTCCTCGCTAGTGCTCCCTGCCTGAAGCAGCTCAAAAGCAGCTGCAGCACAGCTGGGCTGAGGACTCAACAGTGCTCCCAAAAGCTGATCCTCACACGGGGCTGTGTCTCGTCCGATCTGATCGCGGCCAGGACAGGAGACGGAGCGTAGCACATCTGCCAGCCCCACCTGCTCCTCCGAGGAGTCTTGTCCTGGATGCAGAAAGACCAGAGTGCCAGTCTCAGCCTGTCCGCACCTCTCTGGGACAGCACTAAGAGCTGGAGCCAGACACGGGCTCTCCCACACAGCAAACCGATTGCCCAGAAGCTGCTGGTTGTTGAGCCTTGCTCTTGCCGAATGCCTCTGATCAGGTTGTGCCCATCAGCCGTCACCTGTGCCGTCAGCCCTGCCTCCTGCACCTCTGCAGCCCCCCAGCTTCCTTGCTGCCTGCCTCGGAGCAGCGGTGGGGCACAGCCTGGGGCGTGGGAACCCACACTCCCCTCCCCAGCCCTGCACCATGGGGGTCACAGCGCGGGCAGGGGAGGAAGAGATGCTGGGAAGCACGTGGCTCTGCGCCTGCCGAGAGCAGCCCAGCTGGATGTGGGAGCTTTCCTCCTTCCTCCGGCCAGGAAACGCATCCCTTCTCTCCGCCTGTGCTCTCGGGGTGTCAGAGGGAGCTTTGATCCAGAGCCCTGGGGGAGGGACTGGAAAGAAACAAGAGTGCAAAGGCATTTCCAGGCTGTGCAGATGTAGGGTTACATCCTCCTCCACCCCCCAGAGCAGCACAGTAGCTCCTGGAGCTTGTTTTGTCACTTCTGTTATATTCATGCTACTTGTGGCTTTCGCCAGCAGAAGAATCTCCCTCAGAGCAGGTATTGGCCGTGCTGATACCCCAAAATATGCCTCTCCAGCCACCCTGTTGCTGCAGCATGGGCTCCCCCACCATCTACCAGTGCTCTGCACTCCTGGACAAGTACAGAGGGAGATATCACAGGGATCTTTCGGTTCCCGCCACAGCCCTGTTGTTTTAATACATATTCCTTATGCTTTTTGTGTTCTCTAATATATTGTCTCAGTACCAAGAAAGCTGCTATGCTGAGCAAAGGGGTGGGGAAACTGAGACAGACAGAAACAGAGGGGCTTGTGAGGAAGTGAGCATAGGTGTAGGCCAGCATCCCCATCTTTGAGCTGTCTCTCCCTGGAGCTGTGTGTTTTTCTGTCCCTCAGGCAAACTCAAGAAGTTTGAGAATGGCGCGTGGCACGTGGTGCCCCCTGAAGACCAGGTGAAGATGACTAAACTTGATGGGCAGGTGTGGCTTGCCCTCCTCAACCTCCTGCTCAGCCCTGAATGCCAGCGCAAATACCACTTTGATGGCTTCAACAAGAGCCAGCTCCTCAAGGTACGAGCCTACACCGCGAAGGCCGTGGGCCCTGCTGCCCAGAGTAGGACCTTGCCAGTGCTAGGCACCTCCAGGCATCTCTCCCCATCCTTGCTGTGGGCTCCTAGCAGCCAGTGGTGGGAGAGCAGTGGGGTCTGTCACCGTGCCAGCAGCAGCAAAGCTTGTGTTTGCAAGTACACTCCACGGGACTCCCATAGGTCGCTCTGCCAGCGCCCCACAGATCCCTGCTCTTGCTGTGCTGCTTCCCCAGCTCTGGCTCCCTTGTCTTGACCTCTGTCTGTTCACTCTTCTCTTTCCCTCCGTGGGTACAGCTCCGTGCATTCCTGACAGATGTCCTCATTGACCAGCTGCCCAACCTGGTGGAGCTGCAGAGATTTTTGAGCCACCTCGCGGTGACAGAGCCAGCTCCCCCCAAAAAGGATCTCGTCCTGGAGCAGGTATCCTGTGGCTCTTCCTCCACCTCTCCAGCCACTCTGCTTTCAGCCTGGTAGCTCCCCACCCCCTTTTGCTCCCACCAAGCTCAGCTCTGGAGAGGTGGTGCTGCGGTAAAGCAGCCAAGCACCCATTTCACTGTTACACCCTCATCGCCAGCAAAGTTGGCTCTCACATCATCCATGGACTTCTCCTGCTGCAGCAGTGGCCAAGCAGTCTCACAGCTAAAGGCATAAATGTGGGGTTATAAACAGCTCTCCAGATTTCCTTGAGTCCTCGCGGTGGTGGCCGCTGGCTTGTTTTTACAGTTAACTCTTTATTTAGCATTTATCAGTGTTTTCCTGATATCTCAGGATTTTCAGGTTTTCCTGAAATCTCAACTCCCCATGGAAGAGTCCCTTTTACAGCCTTGGCCCAGCGCTGCTTGGCACACCGCGTACAGAGGGATGCCAAGGGCTGGTGGCAGAGGCTGGAGTCAAACTGGTCCCAGCTGGTGTCTGGGGCTCAGGAGTCCCTGAGGGTCTTCAGGCAGTACGGGGTCCTTGGGGCTTTTAATCCATGCAGTGGCAACCTCTGGAGCAAAGTGTTTCTACAGCCGCCTTGTGAGCTGGGGGGAGAAACCGTGTGTGTGGGGGCAGATCTGTAAAGTGGCAGCTGATAAGAGCTGGGAGACCAGAGGCTCTTCCACACTGCTGGAGGCTCCCACGCCGCTTCCTGGAGCAGATGCGTAGGTTGGGCAGTGGCTGCTTTGGGTGTGCGGAGGGGGACTGTGCCGTCCCCAGCACGGTTGGCTGCGTGGCTCAGGAGGAGGGTGGTGTGCCCTGGCTGGGGCTGGTTGCAGCTGCGCCGGAGGCATGGCCGTGCCGGCAGCTGGGGCTGGGGAAGGCTGCAGACCATCAAGCCGAACGGTTGGGGCTGGGGATGGCAGCAGGGCGGAGGCGGTTATGGATTCGCTCCATGTGCCTTGACTGCCAGTGTGTCGGTGGGGCAGGGACAGGCAGCTGCCGTGCCGGGGACCTCGTCCAGCCCTCACCCAGGCTGCTGCCCTTCGCCGTAGCTCTGCTTTTGTGCCGATGCTGCTCCTGCCTCCGCCAAGGGCTGGGACTGAGCCCGGCGGGTGGGCAGGGGCGGCCAGCTGGAAGCACACACATGGGCTCCCCGCTCTGCCCAGAAAGCGATGAACTCACTCCTTGTCACTGAGCCAAGCTTCAAAAAGGCCTTTTTCCGTTAGGCTGCTCCCAGAGCAGCCTCCTCCCCTTCCAGGCCTGGCTATTTTTACTCTGCTGGAGAAGGCAGAGCTGTTTGAAGCAGCATCGTCCTCTCCAGAGCCTGAACTCCACGCGCTGCTCTTGGCTGGCGCTTTCCCTTTCGCGCTGGCTAGCCCTTCCCCGAGTGTTCGTCTTCAGGGAAGTGACGAGTGGAACAATCTGCTCAGGCAAACGGCTCCAGAGCACGGGGTTCACGCCACTGCCGGCACACAGGGCGCTGAGATTCCGGGGCTTTCTGTGCAGCAGCCTGGGCCTCGGGGCTGAACTCCCACTCCCAACCGGACCCCGAAAGTTTTGTCTTGTTTCACCTGAATGCTGAATGGCAAGCAGATCTGTCTCCTCTGTCTACCCAAAAGCAAACCCTCACTCCCTGTGCCTTCACCTCTGCATGTGCTGCCTCCACTCGCCCTCCCCAGGGGACGGGGGACACCTCGTGCCCAGGACTGGCTGCGCCTCTGTCCCCCAAATGCCTCTGTACCACAGTGTGTTCAGTCTGGCTGCGAGCACCCCTTCCTCCCGCTCTGCCTCTCCCACCAGGTTCCTGTCATCTGGGACCACATCCTCAAGAAAAATGCAGGGAAGTGGGAGGCCATCGCCAAGCACCAGGTGAAGCGTGTCTTCAGCCCCACTGAGGAGGAGCTGAAGCTCCAGGCACGCAGGTGAGGCCCTGGCACAGGTACAGAGGATGTGCAGTGGACCCAGTATCCCTGTTAGCGGGGGCTGGAGCTCAGCACGGGGAGGACGGAGGGGTCTGTCATACTGACTGGGGATGTCCCCTCGGTGGCAGAGTGCAGCGGGGACAGCTCGCTACTTGTCAGCAGTTCCCCATGAGCAGCTTCGTGCCATTTCTGCCCGCCACAGGTGGGCACAGACCTACAGCCTGGACATGATAGAGGCTCTGGCCCCCGACAAGCCCCGCTGCGGCGTGTGCGGCGTGGAGGCAGCCAAGCGGTGTTCTCGCTGCCGGAACGAGTGGTACTGCACACGGTAAGGGAGGTCTGCCACCCCGCAGTGTCCCCTGCAGCCCCCCCTCAGTGCCCCCTGCTCCCCAGAGCACCACAGACCTCACCAGAGGATGCTGTGAAAGGGCCAAGGGAAGCCAGGGGTCCCACTGCTTCCCAGCACCGCTGGCTCTCCGCTTGCCGTGGACCTCTCTGAGTCTTACGGTGGGGCTGATGTACCAGGACGCTGGTGGAGAAGATGCTGGTGAGTGTTGTGTCACTGCTGCCAGGTGCTGAGCTGCCTGCGCCCACAACCACAGCAGTGATGGGCTGCATTTCCCATGGTGACACTGCCTCCTTCCCCTACACCGTGGTGGGGCAGGAGTGGGGAGGAAAGCACCTATGGCTCTGTGGGTGCGGGTGATGGATTGGGATGTGGCAGCTGGGATGGTGGCAGTAAATTAAATCTTCTCTGGTCCTGAACCATCTGGTCTGGTTATAGCTGTGTCGTTAAACCCCTTAGCCCCCAGAACTGGGGGCCACATCCACCTCCCTGTTGGGCTAATGCTCGGCCATGCCACATTCCCCCCAGTGCCCTGAGGAGTGCGGTGTCAGGGTTTGGCCTTGTCGCTGCTTTACTCCCAGGGATGGACATGGCCCTGCTGCCTCCCTGCTCGAGCTGCGGGCACCCTGCTTCGCGGCAGAACCCCTGAGCCATGACCTTCCCCTCCACAGGGAGTGCCAGGTCCAGCACTGGCAGAAGCACAAAGCTGCCTGCAACCTGATGGCCGGGGAGCCCAGGGGAACGGACAACCCGTAAGAGAAGTGGTGACTGGCATCTGGCCCGTGGCTTGGCGTGGCAGAGTTTGCCCTTGCGTGCAGCCCAGCAACCGGAGAGGGAAAGCCGGCAAAGCCCCCTCCTCCCTGCTCCCAACCCTTGGCAGCGCTGGCTGGGCTCAGCTTCCCCTCTCCCACCTCCCTGTCACACAGCCTTCTCCAATAAACCTCCTTATGCACCCCACTGCTGCTCGGCTCCTGCTTTTTTGCTCCTAGCTGGAGATGCTAAACCGCTTCCTCCCCTCCTTTGCACCCAGGGAGAGGGGTGTGTGGCTATTTTTCCCCTCTGTAACAACAGAAATCCCAGAGAACCCAAAAAAAAGAGCCAATACCCTTGTAGTTACCAGACGGGCCAAGCCCCCTGCGGCCGAGGCACGTGAGCTGGGGGAGGGAAGGGGGTGGGAAGGCCTCCACGCCGCCTCTTATCTTTTGGCCACCATCGTTAGAGCAACTGGAGGAGGCGGAGGATGTGGTTAGCATGAGCACCTCGCTGTGAGAGAGCAGATGAATTTCTCGGGTGTTCGTCATCTGCCATATCGCAGGGATGATCCCCACCCTCTTTCAGTTGATGTGATGTTAGCCCTGAGGGCTCGGCCCCCTGCCCACCAACAGGGTTTACTGGTGGCCTGCTCTGCCTCGGGGCACATCCCCACCTCTCTCCCTGGCCACCAGCTGCTGCCGAAGGGCTGGAGCCTCCATCTGAGCACAGCTGGGAAAGGTTGATGGTGCATCTTCTTTTTTGACGGGGCGCCCGAGACCCCCCATACACACACCCCAAAACAGGTTTTGCACCAGTGCTGCTGCTGCGGGAGGAAACTGTCTCGGTCTGGCCACAGCCCCGGCTGAGCAGCCCTGGCTCGGGGCAAGGAGTTGTCTT
>VZSZ01007621.1:0-25019 GCA_013398815.1 Ibidorhyncha struthersii
GGTCCCTTCCAACCCTGACTATTCTGTGATTCTGTAATCAATGTGAGAGCATGTACCACATAGGTGGAGCCGCACAGAGGCTGCAAAGCTGGAACAGCTCCAGAGGCACTGTCTTAAGAAAATCTGCCCGTATTTGGGCCATACTGGGCCCAGTGCCCACCTAGGGATGCTGAGGGCTGGGTGCCAGCAAGCACCTCCCTTATTCTCTCACCTGTGTCCCCTGCCAAGTTTTGTGGTTTATTCTGAAGAGACACAGGTGTAATTTTTCAATTTAGTTCCCCCAACACAGACACTGTTGCAGAAATTCAGATCTGGTGGTATCGACGTATTCTGTGATGTTTCAGGTTTGCCAAACTTGGACCAACAAGTGAAAAAACAAAGCCAAGAGCAACAGACATGATTTACATCCCTCCCACCTGCAGCTTTCACCCTTCTCTGGGCAGACAGGGGCATTTCTGCCATCCTGATATATCTTTTACAGCACTTGATCAGGGATGATTAAGCACTTGACAAAGCAGGTACGTTTGGTCATAGTAGCGAGTCCTACTTTCTCTGCTTCTCTTCCTTTTGAGTTGCTAACCCTCTCTTCACAAGCTGGACTGACTGCAGTGGAGCGTGCTGGCCCCTTGGCTTTGCAGAAGCAGGAGCTGCCATGCAGTGTTATTTTGGTGGCTACAGCCATGTTGGACAGGCAGGTGATCGGGTACAACTGCCTCTGCTGTCAGCTGATGGGATGCATCACTCCTGTAGGTTGCGGCTCCAGGCAGCCACAGGCTCCTGAGATGAAAACGAGTGACAGCAATGTCTGGGGTTCTGGGGAGACAGCGAGGCTGGATCTGCGTGGGCCATAAAACCTTTGTTCTGCTTCCACCTATAAAGCCTGCCCAGGAGTCAGCCCAGTCCTCAAAAAAAAAACCCCACCAGCTGCAGTTCTGTGGAGACGTGTCCAGATCCTGGATAACTTCTTGCTTGGCTGGTGTGTGCAGCCTGTCCACCAGCTGCCTCGCTCATAGCGTTGCTGCCTTGTGATCCCCCTCTTCCAGCTCTAATCTTTTGCAAGGCTCTTCCTGGAATTTCATCCTAGGTAGTCATGGCATTTTTGGCTATCTCCTTGTAACATCCATTGTAGAGGGGTTTTACGATCAAGCCACTGTATAATTTTAATTTGGCTTTGTGGTTGGAAATTTGCTTTCTTCTCTGGAATAATGCCCAGATCTCATATCTCAGCAGCCTAATGCAGTCTACCCCACCCCATCTTTCAGGCACCCCATTCCCTGCTTGCCTGCGTGCTGCCGCCCTGCCTCCACATCCAGGGGTACTCTGAGCTCTGCAAAGCACCTTCTTCTTCGTTTTGCAGAGCAATAATGTCAGGGTCCTGCAGAAAACATCATCTTCCTTGCAGGTTTGCATTTACACTAGAGTGGATTTTCCCCCCTACTTTTATTTTCTGGCATAAGCATCCCTCTCACCACAATTCCCAGACAGTGATAATTTTTCTGTCACTTCCTGGCAGAGCATGCTTTTTTGGTCACGCTTTTCTCCACTTTTTCTCTTCTTCCTCTAATTTATATACTCCGCTTTGTATTTCTGTCTGTGCTTTTGCATGAGGCTCTGTGTGTTTTCCCCACTGTTAGCTAGTGATTGCACTCCCTGCAAGTGGCCAGGAGTTTGCAAGCACTGCATGTATCTGCAGCTCTTGGGAGAGCTAATGCGATTTCAGTTCCTGCTCTGCCCATGCTCCATCCCTAATTCATCACAGATGTCTTCATATTTGAAGATGCAATGGTGGTACCAAGCAGCCTGGCAGGATAATGCTATCAGATTTCTCCCAATTTTTTTAGCCATTACTGTTGTAAAGAGAGCATCAGCAGATGACCATTTGCTGGCTTGAAAATGCCTCCAGAGCACATCTTAGATTTCATGTCTGATGTTGTGCTGCTGCTGCCTCTGAAACCTTGGGCAGCTGATATCCACAGAGCTAACACAAGGGTCTTTCCTTTCCCCCTCCACAAGGAAGAGCCTCGTGATTCCATTTCTCCTCCCTTTGGTCTTCCAGTGCTTTGTGTGGTGATGTTTGGTTTCTGAGCTGGGACATCCACTGTGGCCCCCCTGTTGGGGACCCCAGGGGCAAAGCAGCACAGCACACACTTGGGTGCCTCCTGGACCTTGGGGCCATTACATGGTGGTGCTGAGGAGGGAGCTTTGGACTGAGCAGAGCACCTAAGGGCTCTGCCCTGGGTCCCTCAGCCCATCCCGGCTGTGGGTGGGGTTCCTCACCCACCAGTCCCCAGCATCGGCAGCTCTCAGGACTGGTGTCTCAGACCAGGACCTGCGATGCTGCAAATAATCTGCAAATGTGGCCAGTGTTGTGCTAAAACTGAGGCAACAGCCCTATCTGAAGACCTTGCTCCTAAGCACAGGCTTGTGTCCTCCCAGCCATGCAAGGGCCGAATTTACTCTCCCAATCCAGTCCTCAGCCTGGCCATCTCCTTTTTATTTGGGGAGGCAGTCCTGATTCTTCAGGAAGGCCAGGCCTGGATGGGCTTTTCCTGAGGACTCAGAGCCTGCCAGCCGTCCCCAACCAGACAAAGCAAGTGAGCTCTGGCCTGCCAGGAACCACTACGACCTCTGCATTTGGGTGAATGGCAGCCCCAGCACCATGGAGCAGTGCGGGGGTCACCTTAACATGTGCACTCGCTTCTCCCACCAGTCCCCATCCTGACCATCTGAGATCTAGATACTGCCCCACCAAATCCCCGGGCTGTCCTGCAGAGGGGAGCCCCCAGAACCTCCACACTGGCCCATGGCTCTCTGGGGTTTCCAGTGGCCTCCAGGTAGCTTGGGATGGTCCCCTGGCAAGTGGCAGCATCAGGTGCTCTGCAAAGACTTGTGGTTAGACCCAAAAGGTTCATTTGTCCTTCAGCCAGAAGATGTGTCCTGCCTGCCACCCCAATGGGTGGGCAGCAAAGTCCTCACTGATGGGTCACAGTGGGTAGGGATTGAGGAAAACTGGGAAATGTTTTTTTGGCATGGCTTTTCCTGCTGCTCTGGGGTGTCAGACCCTTTAATCAGTCCTGATGTTTAACCTCAGTACAGGACCCTCCCAGATGACAGATGTGTGTCCCTGTTTGCTGGGAGAAGAGGTTAGCTGCTCTGCAGGACTCATATGTGACCCTGGGATGGGTGAGAAAGGATGCTGCTGCACTGATGGACACGTGCATGCATGCACTTTGCAGAAACTTTCTGTTAGGCTCTTAGCACTGGCCAATTTTAATTGAGAGTAGCTATCGATCAGGTACAAAGTGAACAGGAGTGAGATGTGTATTCAATGAGCCACCATGCCTGAGGTCCCCAAGAAACCGAGTAAGCTGGAGACCAGGGGGCTGCTTCCCGGTGGAGGTGGGGGACCTGCCCTGCCTGCAGCTGGCCCGCGAAGAGCTCAAGCCCCACGACTGCATGGATGCCTTGGGGGACCCCCATGCAAGGAGGTGCTGATGGGGGGCAGCACCCCCATCCTTGTGCGGGTGTTGGGACAGGGAAGGGACCGAGCGCTGAGAGCCCACTCACCATGCTGTGCCTCTGTCGTCCCAGCGGTCACCGGTGGGTAGTGGCTCGCTGCAGGAGGTGAGGTGGCCGCTTGCACTAAACATCCCCTGAGCACGCCACGAAGGAACCCGGCCGCCGGCTCCTGTGGGCACAGGAGGAGCGGCTTGGAGTATCTAGCTTGCTTTCTGTCGCTGTGTGTCAGCCCCAAGAGGGCCGTATCCTGCTGGGCTGAGCGGGTTCTGCTGTGGGAGAAGACCGGGAGAGTTGTTTTGTCAGTGCCAGGCATGAGTGCTAAAGCCCCAACCTCTCTGCTCCCGTCCCTGTGCCCCAGCTCACCCCAGAGCGAGGAGGGGGCTGGCTGTGGCTACATGGGCAGCCGTCCCTGCAGACTGGCTAGCTCTGCTCTGAGCACGGGATGGAGAAATAAGGCAACGTGTCAGGGGATTTCACATCGCCTACAAGCCCTGCCAGATCTTGGATGTAAATTGAGATGGAGCCGGTGTCCATTTGCTGGTGTAGTGGAGCCGGCTTGGGCCCAGCAGCCTGCATCCCTTGGGGGCAGCTTTCCAGCATCGCCCAGAGTTTAGATGGTCCTAACAACACACTTGGGGTCTTGCTGTGCAAAGAACATCTGCAAGTTTCCTTTTAGGGGCTCAGCAACAGGATGACCCCCAGCCTGGCCGTGTTGTATCCCCTCTCCCTCTCCACCACCCCCAGAAACAAACCCATGGAAATCCATCCTACTTACGTGGCGAGTGGTGAGGGATGGCTACCCGCCCCACCGGCAGCAGGACAGGCTGCACCAGAAGGTCCCGCTCTCCTAAGCCGAGCTCACCCTGAGCCCCACATCCCTCTGGATGTTGTCTACTGGTCTCGGTTAAGAGTCTAATAAACAATGGAGCGTATGCCAGCTCTGATGAGCTCACCAGCCTATCAGTATATTGTTTAACTCTTTGTTTCCCTGCCTCGGCCCCTGCAAGGCTGACTTCTAGGCAGCATGCCTGGGAGGGTTTTATAAAAGGCCACAGTTTGGGAGGCAGTCCAGTGGTGTGGCAGGAGAGGCGGGGTGGGTTGGCGCTTGGAGCAGGGATCCAAGGCTGGGGACTGTTGCTGATCCTGACTTGGATCATCAGCAAGTTCCTGAAACATCTCTGGGCTGCAATTTCCGCACTTCTCAAAGCAGGGGATCATAGCCAGTGCCTGCAAAGCATTTTGAGGGTCCTCATTGAGACATTAGAGGGATACAAGATATTAGCAATTAGCTATTAATTAACATCCTGAGTCCGTTACAAGAAGGGGGATGGAAGAGGGAGGTGGCTCTGGCATACTGCCTCCTTTCACAAACCCCCAGCCAAACTTTAATACCTTCTTACATCAGTGTGAATCCACTTGCTGCAGGGAAGGGATCCAGCCTGACAGACATTACTAGTGGCCAGGGCCAGGTTCCAGCATGGGTGGGGCTGCCTCCATCCCCAAGGGCTCTTTGTTGGTTTGGTGCAGTAAGTAACAGTACCTAAACTGCGCCACAGACCTGGCCGGGGAGTGGGATGGGGTAGGATGGATAAGCAGTTGTGGAGCTGTCATGGGGATGGGCATGCCCCACAAGGGTGGTGGGCTGGGCACAGAGCATCCCAGGGCAACACCTGGGAAGTGGAAGAGGAGCGCCCAGAGGTGGGTCTGGGTCAGTGTGGGGGGAAACCAGCTCATCTAAGCGTGGAGAGCTCAGGCAGGAAGACCAGGGCTGTTTGTCAAGATGAGGTTCTTCAACTCAGCTCTGGCCAGCGGTAGGCGGACATGGGGCAGGTTATGGAGCTCTTCAGTAAGGGGCAATGGGCTTGCAGGCTGGGGTAGGGGCAGAGGTGGGATGAGCTCAGCATCCTAGTGAGTGGTCCATCCTCACCTCTTGATGGGAGATGGATGTGTTAGCTGAGCACAACTGCCTAGCCCTGGGGTAACGGGGTGAGCTCCATTGCCCATTGATCTGGGAACCAGCAGCCAAAGGAGCCAGGTGTTTTGGGGGTATTCAGGGAGTATTTATTTGAACAGATTAAAAGATTCTCTAGAATTGGGAGACTTGAGGGGATTTGGGTTTCCTAGTGCAGGTCCAAGGGGTTAAATTACTTGGACTAAAGGAGCAGTTGGGTAAAAAAAGTAAAAATAGAGGTGGGAAGGCTTCATTTCAGCACCCGCAGCAGGATGAATTTCACACCGAGCTTCTGTACCATCTCCAGGCTGAACCGAACTGCTTCTGCCCTGTTGGGGAGCATCCAGCCCCATGCTTCAGCCAGCTAACCCCTCGCATGGCCCTATTCATTTCAGCCCCTATCCCAACTTGCCCCGTGCTCCTTGTAGGGCCCCTGGCACTCTGTCCTGCCCCAAGGACCAAGCTGTGGTGGCAGAGAGCAGGCAGGGGCTGGGTCGCAGGCTCTGGGCACGGTCACAGGCAGGAGTGGCTTTTGAACATAGACCCCCCTTTATGCCAGGGTAACTTGAACAAGGCACTGGGGGACAAACATTTACTGGGGATGGCTCCTGTCCCTCCAGGGCTGAGGTCCATCCCTCCAGGGCTGGGGTACGTCCCTTGGGCTGGAGTCTGCCACATGGGCTCCTCCGTAGGCTGGATGTTCCGAGTGAGTGGGGAATCCCTCCCAGTCCCTCATGCGGATGCTGTGGGTCCATTCCCCACCCCAGCCGGGTCTCCCCCCCATCCCCCCCAATCCCCTCCCAGTCCCCCCGGAGCTTGCTGGCTGCTGGCTCCTCTCCGCAGAGCAGGTCGCCGCCCNCACTTGCTGCCACCTCGCGGGGCCGTGGGGTGGGGACGGCGATGCTGCCAGCAGGGCTGGAGCTTTCCCTGTGGACACCGTCTGCCCCTGAGCCCACCAGGGACAGGGCATCCACCGCCAGAGCTCCACACAGGCAAACGCCTGCAGACGTGGTGGTGCTTGCAGAGATGCCTCCCTGCAGCCGGGGCTGGAGGGGAGCTTGAGCAGCTCACGCAATTTCAGAGATGCCTATGGTCACCTGTATTGCTCAGGGCTGGATGGCTAGGACAGGTTAGGACAGGACAGGACAGGACAGGACAGGACAGGACAGGACAGGATAGGATAGGATAGGATAGGATAGGATAGGATAGGATAGGATAGGATAGGATAGGATAGGATAGGATAGGATAGGATAGGATAGGATAGGAGGTACACAGGGAGGGGAACCCAGCACTGGGGCAAGTGAGGTGCCACAGAGCAGGGTTACAAGAGGATCACAGAGCCAGCAGAGCCTCCTGTGTCATGGAGGTGGCCATGGGCATGATGGCATGAAGCTCCTGACATAACCAGACTCAGCAGCTCAGCTTTGCTGGATGGGCAGTCTGATCCAGCCCTTTGTAGTTCATGGTTTGACTTATATCTTCCAGCTGGTGCATGCTGGTGGCTCATTCATCATCCTTGCGCTGCTGCTAGTGCTGCTGTTCACCACGGCTCTGCACCCTGCCTGTGTTTGCTCCTCATGTCCTCACAGAGGCCACGTCCACCACCACGGCAGTGTGCCCTGGGGATGGAAGGTCTCCCTGTCCCGCCAGCACCCACTGCCCTCCTCTGTCCCTTCCCATGTTGACATGGTCTCTCCTGAAGGTGGATGGGTGCTGGGCTCCTGTGGTCTCTGTGGCACTAATTGCCTAAAAAGTGGGACAGCTGCATTCATCCAAATAATAAAAAGGACTGGTCCCAAGTCTGCTCTTTGGGTCACTCCTCTCTCCAGGCAGGTCCCTCCTGGGGGGTCTCTGCCTTTTCCATCTCTCCTCAAGTTGTTTCCATGCTGGTGTCATGGTTGGTGAGGCTCCACATTCTCCAGTTGAACTGGTGGCTTCCCAGGTGGCCCAAATGGCTTGTGTAGGAGCAGAAGAGCCCCTCTACATCAGCTCTTAAAGATGAGGGACTCATCCAAGGTCAGGCTGGTTGGCCCTGCTGTGTTCGTCCGGTTCACTCCTCCATGCTGAGGTGAGATCCTTCGTGCCTCCTCCAATGTCCAGCCCCATGTCCATGCTTCTTCCTCACCCAATGCCCACCCATGCACAGGACTAAGAGGGAGGTGGTGTTGGAGGTAGATGGTGAAGGTCTTTTCCAAGCAGCATCATTTTAGTGCAGCAAGAAGGGGGAAAAAGTACATTGCTTTTGGCTGTGGTAGTTTCACAGAGCTCCCAGTGAGCTCAGGCTGCCCTGGGCTCTAGTTGGGATCTCAGGCCCTGAACGGACATCCCTGGGCAGTCACAAGCATACAGGACAACCAGCTGGAGGCATTCAAAGGACTCAGTAAAAGCAGATTGTGAATAAAGCTGACCCTTTCATCTTCTACAGGCCCAGAGTGAGGCATGGGTGACAGGAGACCGAACCTTCTGCCCCCCCCCCCAGACATGTGTGGGTACATGAGGGACCTGTCCACAGACACCCTTGGCTCAAAGCAGCTTTGAGCAACACTCGTGGTGTCCACGGTCATCAACAAGCCCACCCTGGGGTTTGTAAAGCTGAGAAAGAGATGGGCAGGAGTGACTTGTGGTCAGGGCATGGCATGTTTCTGTCAAGAAAGTCCCTTAATCTGGGTTAAATAAATAAAACCAAGGCTTTTCCTTCCCATTGCTCCATGGAAAAGAGCAGGGACCTACTTGGCAGGTTCCTGGGCAGGGAGGAAAGGACAGCTCCTCTGCTCCTGGCTGTCTGTTGCCCACGCTATCTGGGGTGGGAGATGGGGCACCCCCACCACTCTCCCCATAGCTCTGTCCTCAACGGGAGCATAATTATGCTGCTGCAATAGCATCGTGCCTGTCATGGCCCTTTCTGGTGGGAGAGGAGACCACTTTCCCGTGGATGTGGAGCTGTTACAGGGTATGGCCAGGACAAGAAAGAAGTCATATGCTGGATGGAGCTCTGCTCAGTAAAAACGTGCCGCTGGGGACAGCGGGGAGCAGA
Organism: Ibidorhyncha struthersii; assembly: GCA_013398815.1. NCBI lineage: Eukaryota > Metazoa > Chordata > Aves > Charadriiformes > Charadriidae > Ibidorhyncha > Ibidorhyncha struthersii. The sequence goes on from VZSZ01007621.1 coordinate 8,505, forward strand.
CCTGCACAGCATTTCTGGTTCTTGTAGCAGTAGATGGTGCTGTTGCCCTGCCAGATGGTGCTGGCGTGTCCGGCTGTGCAGAGGCAGGTGACATCCAAACTGGCATCTCAGGAGTGCTGGGTCCGTCCCAGGCATCTGGCAGGGGGACCTGCACCGCAAAAAGCCTTTCCCAGACCCTCTGCCCCGTAGTGCCGCTCTCCAAACCAGTGATGCAGCTGCAGGCATTGCTTTTACAGGGTTTAGCCGCACTCAGGGCACTGCTGTGGGGGCTGAGCCCTGGGCTGCACCAGCATCCCCATCCCTAGTGTCCCAAGGCACAGGATCCCTCTCCCAGGTGTCTGTCTAAAGGCAAATCAAGCTTGCATGGTCCAAAGCGTCACCAGCGAGCCCCGAGCAAGCCTGGTGGCAGCCTGTGCTCCAGTTGCAATTTCCCTTCCTCCCCTGGGATGCAACTGAAACCTAATTTCCAGCTGTGGCATGTGCAGCAGCTGGAGAGCATGTGCCCAGCACAGCTGGGGCATTGATTCCCTGAGCAATGTCAGGGCAGGTCATCGCTTCTTGGGTGGAGCAGCTCCGCATTGGCACCTGCAGCACACCCAGGCTAAAATGCTCTGTGGCTTCAGCACCTCTGAGCAGAGTTCCTGGTGCTGCAGGGCCTGTGAGGCTGGGAGGGAGCAGCGAGCCCCTCCACAGGTCTCCTGTCATGGCACAGCTTGGCCCAGAGGTGGATGGAGGGTTTTGACCTGTTCAGTTGTTTTTTTCTTGGCTGTAGAGACAATATTGCAGAAATCACATTTTCCTTTTGGAAAATCCCCAACCTGAAAAGGGAGATGAGGTGAACCAATGTTTTAAATCAAACTACAGTGAAAAAAACTAAAAGATTAATTAAAAACCTGATTTCAAGATAGTGAAGGGACATTTTTCCATAAGCCTATTATATGGAAAAGGGACTAGTGGTTGAATGCAGTCTGTTCAGGATGATCAGCTGTTACTGTACTAGAAGCCACGAGAGAGAGACCTCAGATGGGTCAAAAGTCTGTGTGGTGCTTTTGCTTCTCTGGTGGTGAACTTTTCCTGTGGTCAGGACTCACAAAAAAGCAGGAGAAATCCCTAGCGATGGTGGCTTAATGGCCCAGGTCAGGGCTGCGCCTACTGCCTTGAAGCTGCCTCTGTCCTGGATAAATTATATGAATAGTCTGTGCAGCCAGGGCTGGACCCAACCAACAGCCCATCTACATGCTACCCACGTCTGATCTGCTGGCCCCAGGACTACCGAAGCCAAACCCAGCATTGCCAGACTGCAGCTGGGATGAACCAGCATGCCCTGGTTTCATGTGATCGCAGTGGCATTGCGCTGATTTACATTGTTTGGCCCCAAGCAAGCAAGCAGAGACATCAGACCCTGCCCATGCCCCCCACCAAGGCCAGGAGAGCCAGCACTGCCGTGCTCTGGGCAATGTTTCTGCTCATCACCAAGGGCATGAGCAGAGGATGGTATGGGGAAGATCATCATCAGCTTAATCTACCAGTTTTAATCTGTGTTTTAACGAATAGTTCATGCTGGGCCCCCCCGAAATGTTATTTGCCATTAAAGATTGGAAGAGAAAATATGAACAATTGGGTTTTTCTACTATCGTTCCTCCTGTACTGTGGTTTTATGTGTGCTGTGCCCTGAAAACCTATAAAATGAGGGAAAAGAAGATAAAGTGCAAACAGCTGGGAAGCATGCTGGCCTGCAGTGCCCCTGCAGCCCCCAAACACTGAAAAGCGATGCCCAAGGGTACTTGATTAACCTTCTGGTAAACAGCAAGCTGAGCCTGAGCCCATTTTCTGCTCATTTCCCTGCTCCCAGTGGCCTGCCATTGCTTCAGCCCAGATCCCTAGCCTTTGCATGGATAAAGATCAGTTTTCCTGAAAATCCAGGGTGAGAAGCATTGGGGTTGAAGGGATCTTCAAATGGTGGAAATGGTGGCCATGAAGCACCTTTAGGGAGGTTTTGCTGGAGTCACTGTCCTCCATGTCAACTTGGTGGAGATGCAGGCAGATGCTCAGGTTTTCACTTCTGAACCATCTGCAGGGTCTTAATCAGAGTGGAGAGGGATCATCCATACTTCAAGCATCTTTGGCTTTGCCCATGGAGGCAGGGAAAGTCTCAGCACCCCTCAAACCACACTAGCTGCTGGGTTTTCACCCCAGCTCTCAGCTCAGCATGGACTATGCTGGCTTCGCTCTGGCTGCTCTGTGCTGGCACCAGCCAGAGCTCAGCAGCAAGCAGAGCTGGAAGTGTCTGGCTGCAGAGATGGAGAAGGAGCAGGAAGGTGAGGGCTTTCAGCCCCCAGATATCCCAGGATAAAGGAGCTGGCAGCAAAACTTGGATGAATTTTGCGTTCCTTCATAAAGCATTTGCAGAGCACTGGCTGGACCTGAAGCATCCTCCAGCATCGCCCACAGCCCACAGGAGCTTCCCTAGGCCTTCAGGACAGAGTCATCTCCAGCTGACAATGTGGGAGCTGTGCAGAGGGATGAGGAGACCCATGTCAAACCAGCCTGTGCATGGCATGGGGGAATTCAGCCAGAAAACCTGGCAGGAGGTGGTAGGAGAAATGTCTGGGAGGAGCAGCGCAGCATTTTTGCAGAAAGGTCTTGGAGGTCCATGGGATGAGTCTACCACCAGGTGCCTGTCCTCATGGCACCAAATGCAGTAGAGTGGTTACAAGGAGAGACGAGATGAAGGCATGATTAGCCTGCAAGTGATGGAAAGAGTCAATGTAATATGAGCCCCCTCCCTCTGCTCATGGGAGAACTGGGGGCAGGTCAAGGCTGTGCCCTTCATTTTAGTTTAACTGAGCGGATTGTGTGCGTGATGGTGAGCTGACGCTGAGCTGTGGCAGGATGCTCTATTTTCCCAGTTCAGCATTTCAGATGTGCACTATGGTCCCTTACTAGCCCACGGGGAAGTGTTCTTTATGTTTGAATTACTACAGGGGGATAGATAACAACTCTGTAATTAGGTTTGCACCTTTGAAATCTTATATTTCTTTTGCAGCTTGAATATTTATGCAATCACAGAGCTTAGCATGTCCCAGTTCTCCACGTTATTTATTTATTTATGTTCAACAACGCCTGTAGTTGTTAAATCACAATGTTTTCACTAAAAAAAAAAAAAAAGAAGGAAGATGAAAAAACCCACCTGAAGCCCAGAAATTTTTTTTCTCTCCTCTCCCCCAAGCTTCAAGCCCTTACCTTGGATCCTTTCTAGTTAGAAGCCCTGGGGATCTGTTAGCTCCAAATTCATCATGTGTTGTACAAATTAATATCATTTGTTTCTCTAAAGGAGAAAAAGGCTTGGCCAAAATGGGAACTAAGGATTTCTTGCTGAAGAGTTTCAAACCCAGATTACCATAGTGATAGATTTCAGCCCTGGACAGACAGAGCGTCCCTGTCAGTACAGCCAGGGGCAGGGTTGGGATCCTTGGTGCATTGCTGGGAAAGCTCTGTCACACTGGGCCAGTGGGAGGTCAAGTCCCACCTCCCACAGACACACCAGTAACCTCAGTATGATGACAAATTCCAGCAACACCCAGCATCATGGAGCTGGATATCAGACCTGGGGCTGTGGAGGAGTGAGGGAGTGAAGGTGGTCACCTTGACCCATATCTACAGGACGGCAGCATAGATATAGCAGGATGACAGACTGGTGAGAGCTGAGATGGTACTCACACACCTGGGAGGACATGAGGTTTCCCTGACTCCTCCTCACTGCTATGTGACATGGCTCCCACGAGAACAGGAGTGGCAACAGGCTGCAGGGGTCCCTTGCAGGGTATGGGGTGTGCTCAGTGCAGGGAGGCTGTAGTCAAGAAGAAGAAAAGCTAGAGGAGGATCAGTCAAGTGGAGACCAAGACAGGGATGAGGAATGGGCTTGCTTGGTCCTTCAAGTCCTGCAGATGTAGCTTCAGCCAGGGCTGAATGGGGCTACTTCATGCTGCCTTTTTTGTGATAAGGAAACTTTGGCCACAGTGCTGTGATGTTTCTGCAGCTTCTCACATAGACTTGTCCTTCAACGTTCCTTGATCCCCTACCCATTCTATACCCCAAGGCAGGAGGCTCATATGGTCTCACTTGCTGGCCATGACCTCTCTTACTCTGCGCATCCATGACTACCATTTGTGCAGGGCATGGAGCAAGCAGCCAGTGAAAACTAAGAGCATTAGTGTTTGGGATCATTTCTGTTTGGAAAAGCTTAGTACATGGATTAGGGATTAAAATAAATTTATGAGACAATTACCTACTTCAGTTAGATGAGGACATTAAACATATTTACCCATTGCTTGCTCTTTGCTGTTAAGTGTGTTGCAGAAGAACGTGGCTTCTTTAAAGTGTCTCATGTATTTATCTTTTTAATCACTTTTTTAAGCATACATGGTTTATTGCTTTATTGATTGAACAGAGCTTTGAATAATCAATACGACTTCAAGAATTCACTGAGAATGACAGAATTGCAATTAAGTGGAGTATGTGGAGAGAGTGTTAACCCATCTCATTAATTAATGAGGTCACTTTTTCAAGTGTTTCATAGGAGCCTTTGGGAAGAAGGTGGCAATTTATTATAATCCCTGGAGAGTTTTTTTCTCTTTCCTCTGCAAAGTTATCTGACTCCCTGCCCTGTGCTGGTGACCTTCGTGTGTCCTCCTACAGCTTCTTTGTGCGACGCAGGACAGGACTGGAGTTGACAGGAGTCGCAGCTTGTCCAGGGGTCTGGGACTTCTCCTTTGTGCCAGCCAGATCCCTGGCCCTGGGTACGCACCCATGGGGCAGCACTGACAGAGCCGGCCCTTCCTTCTCTCACCCCAGACTGGGAAGATGCCTTCCCAGGCCAAGGAGAGGCAGTGGCTGCTGGCACGCCTGCAAGGTGTGTGTGAGTTGTGATCTCAAAAGGGCTCAAACATTTTGGGTTACGCAAGTTTATTCACCTGCTTGTTTGAAAAAAGTAGGTGCCTGGCCAGCTCTGGATCCCACAGGGCTAGGCAGAGATTATATGGGGCAAAATCTGGTGTGGGAACAGAAAGGATGCCATATTCCCTAGCTGAGAGGGCTGAAGGGTCACGCTGCGCTTGTCAGGGCTTGCCACCTGGCTGGGGATCAGGTCAGAGGCAAGCTACGGAGGACCATTTCTCACAAACTGTTGAAAACAACACACAGCAGCTGCTCACAAATCCTTCACAGATGGAAACTCAGGCAAAAGTACATCTGATGGCTTCTTGAGCCAGTTGAGCATTTAGGGAAAAGTGATTCATGCTTATATTTGCAAATAAAAACATGTCTTTGCTTGCACTTTGCAGTCTGTGCATTGCTCAGGTAGGAAGGAAACTGCTGATAGCTCACAGAGGTTTCCAGAGCATGAGCATTTTGCAGACGTTCAGTGCTTGCTTGTCCAAATATCCGTATCAAAGCCTCATTATTCATCTTTCCCTTATACAAAACTTTGGTCCCCTCCTTCTAATAAGGAGCAAAAAAGTACTATTTTAGGCATTCTCAGTGAATCGCTCATGATTAAAGAGATCAGCTGGGAATAGTCTAAGATGTTAAGTCTCTGTATGAAATATTGAGCAGTACTTAAGAAAGTCTACTGTACTGAGGTATTTGTGCTGCAGAAATGGGACTGGTCTAAGAATGACAATTAAAAGGAGATGGAGAAAGCAGCACCCTCTGATGACTCATGAGGAGAAAATGGTTTCAGCAGGGTCAGGCTGAGGTGGATAAAGTGTCTGGGTCAAGTTGGGCAATTGTCTTCATCCGCTTCGTGATGAGGCAGTTATTAAGTGGTGGTGGCTGTAAGCAAGGGCTCAAGAAGTGCCACTAGACATGTGATAACATGAATCTTAAGATTTTAAGAAGGAAAGTGCCTTGTGATGGGAAAAGGGTTTTGAGCACACTATCTTGAAATTGTTGCTGCTTGATTTCTGCAAAATATTGGGGAAGTGGCACTGAAATATGACACTGGCCAAAATGGCATTATTTTTCTTATTAAATATGATGCAATAATCCTCCCTTCTAGCATCACTGGGCCAAAAGCATTGCACCATACAAGTTCCAGAACACTGAGATGATGGAGACCCACATTTTATCTATAGTCCTGGATAGGACCATTTGCACATAAGGCAGACTTTGGTCTGTGCTCAAAGACCTACTTTATGCCAAGCTCTTGTACCTGAAAAAAATTGTCTCCATGAGTGGTGCTCTCTTCTTAACCTGATGCCTAATTTGGCTTCAGCAAACACGGGACCTTATGAGTCCTGGCCCAGCTGTGTATCTGGGGCTGCCATCGAAGTGTCCTGTGGTCCTGGCACAAGTTTTGAGGTGCTTTTATGGAGAAGCCAGACCCACCATACATCACACAGTGTTGATGGACTGCTCACTGCCAGGTACAGAAGACCCAGCCCAGGTCCTACTTTGAACGTTTCTCAAAGCAGACGGAACTGTGGGCCAGCTCATGGGACAAGTGCTTGTAGGACACAGTTACGTCAGAACACTAATAACTGATTTTCCTCTGATGTATTCCCCTCCCCAGACAGTGGGACTGATGTAACCAGCACAATTTCTACTGCTTTCACAGACTGACATAATTAAAACAAGAGAGCTGCTGCAGGTTGACACACTTTTAAATGGGAAAGGCTGATGAGAATCTGAGCAACAATAAAAAAAATGTATGTAAATATTTTGTTTATTAAAATTCTTCCTGAGTGACTTCCAAGTCCCTGATATTTATTGATGGCCATCAGAGGATTAACTAAATGTAATGGAGATTTTTGCATATATATTGTGCAGGCACACACTTCTTCCATTTGAGTGACAAGATGGGTGATAAATAGCATGTATTAAATCCATAGTTGTTGCAGAGAATCAATCCATCTCCTCTGGGGAATTAGCTGTGTCAAGGAAGGCAACACTGAGGGAAAGGCAAGCAGCAGGCACGACTAGGGGACGACAAGGGCTCCAGCTCTATTGATCTGTGGAGAAGCCTGTTTGTGGCCAGGAGAGGGGCAGCCTGGCCCAAAATGAGAACCGGTGCTGCTGGAGAGTCTTGGCTGGGAAAGTGATGCCCAAGGGGGAGAGCAATGAACATCCTCTGCTGGGAAGTGCTGCTTAGAGTCGCAGGACGATTCAGGTTAGGAGGGAGCATCGGTGGCTGATCGGTAATTCTCTGGCTTCCCCTTTTTGATGCTGGCCCTATCTTTACCCTTTCCTGCTTTTCTGGAACAGAACTTCCCAGTCTCATTTTTCCCATGTGTTTACACTGTTTTATCATCTTGGATTTCCACTTCTCCCTGTTTATTTCCTATATTTCTAGCACGTATCAATGAGAACCATGTGGAAACCAAAAGCAGGTCAGTGGGACAAATTAATTCTCTCTGTCCTCTGTGCTAAGACTTTATGATGAGTGGTTAATCATCTTTGATTCCTCTGGTACTCCTGGTAATAACATTAGCCATGATCAACTCATTTAGCTCATCTATGGATTTAATATCTAATTCAACAGCACATGAGAAGAGAACAGGCAGAGATGTTTAGGGAGCAGTAACCCCTTTTTTCATGTGCTTGCAATTTTTTAACGCAGTTCACAATGACCTTTTGAAATTAATTTATCTGTGGTGAGAATCTGTTAGACCTCGGTCATCAGGTTTTTGCCTCAGGGTCCCTACTGATGAGTAAGAGCAATTCCTGCTTTCCAGTAAAGGTCAGGGCAAAGTAACCTTTCTTGCTGCCCTAGAACTATCTAGTTGGGTTCAGGCAACCTCTTCCCCCTTGTACATCATGTAGGGAGTAAGATGAGACCTGGTATCTGCCCATCACTCCCAGCTACCTAACCTCTCACAGGCTGTAAAGCCTCTAACTTCTTGTGTTGGTCCAGCACCAACATCTTCCCTGGGCAGGCTGTGTCCCGTGGAGGGCTGGTGCTGTGCCCATCTTCTACGTAGTCCAAGGAGGCACATGGTGGGGCTGAGATCTGCAGTCTGCACCAGGCATCCCATGATGGAGGATAACGTTAAGCCTATTTCTGCTGCAAATGGCTCCATTGTATCTGGTTTACATAAGGAGCTATAAATACGCATCCCTGCTCTCCCGCTAGCTTGCATGCTGTTTTCCTTGTTTGCATTTTTAATTGTTGTGGCAGCTGCGGCATTTTTAAATTCAATGGTGAGATCTACGTGACTGGAACGTGCTGGGAGGATATCCGACACAAGTCATTTCAAGCCGGGACACAGCTCCCAACGTGGTCAGGTTGAGATCATCACCCTTGGGCTTCAAGAGGAGAAGGATTTGAAAAGACAGAAGGAATGGGATCATTCAGAAGCATCCTTTCATATGCAACTGTCCCTGTCCAGACAGACCCCTACTATGGCATCTTTTCTTCCATTTGGGCATAAAGACCAGCCTGAGGCACCTTTCCTAGCTTGCTTCAGACCCAGGGGCCTTTTCATGCTGGTCTTTAAAGGGCTTTGCCCTTCCAGGCAGGTTTGGGTCAGCAGCAGGAGCACTCTGCCTCTGGTACCGCGAACTTGACCTTTATGTGGTTTTATTAGAGTTGTGGAATGCTGCAGAAGACCAAATTCTGCAGAGGAATTGTGTTTGTAACAGGTACTGACGAGAGAGAATACGTCCTACACTGCATTGCCCAGAGCTGTTCATGGTTACCAGGACACAGAGGCAGTGGTTGGGTTCAGGGTGGATTTGCAGCTGAGCTGAAGAGCAGAGGGGTTTTGGCCTTTGGACACTCTGCCTTTGCAACCACCCACAGGTATGCGCCTGCTTTTCCTTCTCTGCGGCCCTATGGGTGAATTCAGTACCAGCCAGGAGAGTTTAGGTTAGTTGTGGAAAGAATGGACTGGGTGGGCCAGGAGGCAAACTAGATCAATCTCCATTGACCCCCTCCCCACTGCTGGCATGCTCTGCCTAGCAATATCCAGGCAGGTTACACGGGTGCAGCAATGGCAGAGAATTGCCAACTGGAAGACGCAGTAATCCCATAATTTGGGGCTTGTACTGAGCTTGTGAATCAGATATACAGCCTTGGGAGGTGGGTGTCTGGTCTTGTGAATCTGAGGCAGAGAGGCTGAGAACTGGAGCTGATCAGATATCCCTTCCTGTGCGGAAAATTTCAATTAAAAAAATCTGCAGTTTAAACAAATCTGAAAAATCCCCAATATTTTTACCATGAGGAGTTTTTTCAGGAGTCCCTGGGAGGATTTACTGGAACTCAGATGCTGCTCTTTTCTCTTCTTGGGACGCATCTTTCTATGTGTCTCCATTAATGAACGGTGATCTGCCCTCTTGGGGATGGAGAACAGGGCACAGTGGCAGTTGTATGGTCATGAGGGCTATGGGAAGAAGAGACTGAAAGGAAGCCCAGTTCACAGAAAACATGCTGCCTGTCCTCCAGCTTCTGAGGGGCACCACTGTGGCCTTGCAGAGGTCAGATATCCCAGTATTCCGAGTGGGTTTTTTTTCTTTCTTCGAAAGTGAATTGTCCTCATTTTTATGAACTGGGGACATCCCATTCTGTTCTTCAAAGAACAGGACTTGTGGAAGACTCCTTCCAACAAAATAACAATTGCCTGGAAGGAAAGCTTCATGACAAATGTCCTGCTCCTCCTGCTCCTTAGAAACATGTGGGCTGGGACACGGAGCTGGCAGGGGTCTTTATCTCCCCCAGCTTCCCTGGCAGTTGTCTGTTTTCTGGCTAGCCTTGCTTTGGATACCCACACAGAGTGGATGGCATCCAGATAGTAGGGTGCAGAGGAGGGCTCTGGAGCATCCGTGGAGATGCCCCTCAAGACTTTGTGCTTCTGCAGTCTTTGGCTTAAGCCTCCTGCCCGGACTATTGGATCAGAGTCTGGGCAGCCTGGGATCTTTCATCCCTTTTGGGAGGGGATGTCTATTTTTAAGGTCAGTAAAAGAGACCTGAAGGTTAGACATCTTAAAAAGACTTGTGGGCCAGGTGGGAGTTAGCAGAGGAAGTCTGGGAGGTCAGTGCTGCCCAGGAGGAATGAGTGGGTCAAGGCAACAAGGGCCATGCAGATTCCCCATGAGACATGGTCTCTAGTAGAAGAGATGGAGAAAAACTCTATTAAGGTTAATCTATCTATATCTCTTTTGTGCTCATGTCACTGATCTGGGCAAAGTTCAAGTATGAGCTGGGCACCCTGGGCCCCAGCTCTTGGTGACCAGGCAGGGTGGAGGAGTTGGGCTTATGGGAAGTGAAAGGCAAGGCCTGAGCTAATGGTTGAGAGTCAGAGGCCAAGCAAGGAAAAGTTGTTGGACTCCTACTGCCTGTTGGACTCCTTCAGCTCTTGGGGTTTCCAAGGTCCTGAAGAGGAATAGGATCTTTAGAGGTGACTTCTTCAGTGCTGAGTCTCCTTTCAATCCCTGAGATGTCTTATTGTTTGGTGTTTGTAATGAAGCAGGTGTGTGCCTGGGTACATCGTTAATGAATATTCTCCTGTGACCCCTTGATAATTGAAGTGTTTAATCGGGTTTCAGCTGATGCTGAGGCTGGATATGAAGGAGTGGGGCCCTGCTCTAGACAGACTTGTCTTGCAGTGTGTCCTCAGCCTCACCCTTTCTCACAGCCCCATGGCTCAGATTCCCAGGACCTGCCTCTACTTATCAAGATCATCTTTAGGTCATCCTTGACCAGGTGGAGCTAAACAAGCTATCCCTTTCATGCATACCATTGACAGCATCCTTCATCATACCAAATGCTATCAAGTACCCCTGGGAGGTGGCCTCACGCTTACATGCGCCTTTGCATTAGCCAGCAATAATGCAAAAAGCAATTAAGGCTGGCCCAAAAGTGATGCTTGTGCCTCCTTTCCCCTTCAGCAGTGTAGTGACAAGTAAGCATCATTGGTTTTTCAAGTGACTGGCTTCAGTCCCCCCTTCCCTGGAGGTCTATCATCACAACCTTAACCACCATTTCTCTGTTATAGCTCTGAAGCGGAGCTATGAATGGCTTCTATAACTGTACCTACTCTTATGGAGAAGTTGAGGGCAGAGGGCTGGGAGCAAGCAGGGACCTTGATTTATTCTTCGATCTGATGTGGGCTTGCACAGGACCTTCTGCATGCTCAAGTGCTGCATAAGGGGAAGGCTGGACTCTGTCCTGGGATTAACAAAAGATACCCTGATCCTGGCTTTGCCCTAGTCCTCCACATAGACTTGCACAAGCTGCTCCTGTGCAGCTCCAGCTCAGTGAGCATGGTCAGGAGCTGTCTCCGAGGGGAAGGGGCTGTCATGGGGACTGGCAGCGAGAGGCCCCCATGCCTGTGTAAAATCACAGCGGTGACAGGAATTTGTTTGAGAATGGTGTTAATAGCGATATCTTTCATAATTAAGACATCAATTAAACTCTTGAAAATTAGGCGGAAATATCAAATAGCACATTAACTGGAAAATTTCCAACCAATGTAATCCTATGGCCTTGTGATGGGTGGGTTAATTATCCCTCATTAAACAGAGCTGAAATCAATCTCAATATCTCTCTATTATTTCAGTTTGGCAAAGGAGATGAGAGTTTATTGTTTTCCCAAATCTTCTGCTTCCTGTACCGGAGGTGGGAGGGAAAGGCTCCCAGACACGAACCCTGCACTGAGCCTGGTGTCCCACTCTCTCCTCCCCCAGCCAATGCTGCCCTGCATTGGGAGCTCTGCATCCTTTCCCTGAGGGACAAGGGAAAAGACTCGAGGTCCCATCACACTTGTGGGAAAAACAGGCCTGGAGAAATGGAATGAGTAGCCCAATTCCCACATGCCTGTGAGTTACCCATGGACAGCACTGAGGTCTGCATCCAAATCTCTCCTGCGTTCCCTGGCTTCTGCCCTTTACAGTAGTCCCTGTGAATCACACTCTTGCACAGGCATGCTCTGGAAGGGACCCTGGACCCTTGTGGGTCACCAAATCAGTCCTTTTCTTTGAAGTGACCACCCCAAAGTGACCCATTGTTTGAAGAGCATGCAGGAAAATGGCAGCACCCCTCAGCAGGAGCTGGAGGCTCCCTCTTCTCTCACCAGCCTGACTGTCTCTCTGCCAGCAGAGCAGGGAGTCTCTGTTAATCAGTACTCGGCTTTTAGTAATTACATTATTTATTGCAATATGAAAACAGAATAATAATGATAATCACAAGAAAAGAATTAGCCTGGCCAGAATGAGGCTGTTAATTTTGCTGTGTTGGGTTTGACAGAATCACTTTCTGGAGCATTTTTCTTGGAATGGTTCTGCCTCTGCTAAACTCACTTATTAAAAGCTGGCTGCACTGCCCCTGCTAAGCCATCGTCTCAAGGTCAACACCAAGCACTGCTCTACGGGGAGTGTAGTAATGCAGGGCCTGAGGTCAACAGATGAATAAACACACCTTTCCCTTATTATAAATCTCTTTTATTCCATGTGCTCTGAATGCAGCCACCTTCCTTTGGCTCCAATTTGCAATTTATATGCCAGTGTTTTCACTGCTGAAAGAATCAATACACCTGGACAAGATCTGAAATCAGCAGGAACCAGCAGTAGCCAAAAGAGAAGGCTGGAATTTATTTGGAAGGTGAGCTCCCAAGCTTCATCTTCAAATTAAAATCATGTGGAAGAGCTTGGAGAGGGGACGCACACAGCCCCAAACCACTGTCTGGGCCATGGAGACCCACCATCAGGTCCAGTGGAGTCCTGGCTCCAATCCCATCCCATCTTTCCTTGTGGGTCCCCCAAACCAATTTTCCCAGTGCTCGGACCCTCCCTCGTTAGCCTGAGGTTACAGCACCTTTGCTTTAAGTCTTTATGAGTTACTGAGTTAGAAAAGAAAAACATCTGTGTCTGGAAAGGGGAAAGATTGGGAAACATAAAGCTTTCCACATCCTTTCATGCAGCAGTCCAGTGCCCCGTAGCTGTGGCTTCCACCTGAGGCAGTTTTCAAGCTCTAATGAAATCCTCCTCTCCCTCTGAGCGGAAGGCATTAAAAACAAACAAACAAATCTTAGAAAACCTGAAGGTGGCTTGATTATTTTTAAGTGTTTCCAGTGCTGTCACCTCTGGTGATTTTAATTGCAAGTTCTGAGGTGCTGGGAGTTTCTCTCAGTCCTGGGATCAGGTTTTGTTTTGTTTTTGAGAAGTGGTGATGGAAAATGTAATCTATGAATGCTGTGAAACCACAGCAGCCACCCAGAGTGGGCTAAAGAGGAATTTCTTCCCATATGTAGTTTTGGAAACTGTAGAATCCTCAGATTTCTGCAGTTTCCAGACATCCATCTTTTCAGCCAATTATTTCAGTTAAAGACTTTTTTTTTTAATTACAGACTTACAATAGTAAGTTTTCTAACCTGAACTAAAGGCAAGAGTTGGAAAGGATCATAGCGTGTAATGGTCCAGCCCTTCACCCTGGCACATGCTTGTCTCCATTTGTTCTCAGCTCTCCCAGCCTGTATTTACATTTTTCAGCTGAAACCCATTGCTTTGTGTCCTGTTTGTGATGGATTTAATGAACCAACTGGTCTGTTCCTCTTTACAGTTGTACCTGGAGACATACTATTTGCATTCGGTCGTCTCTATATGAAATTAATCCAATTCATAGAGTTGTCTTATTTTCTTGCCTTCTTCTCTTGAACTCTCCAGTTGCTCCTCATCTTTCCTCTGCCACAAGCTTGTCCTTCTGCTCCAATGGGTCTTCCCCCATGCTGAGGAGGGAGGCAGAGTTATCTCACATACCTTACAGGCGTTGATGTTGCTGCCTTTCCTGCATCCCCAGAAAGTGCTCCTCTTCCTCCAGCAGCGGGATCTTATTGCAGATGCTGCAACCCATGATCCCTCCCATGCAACTGCCCTCTTACCACCTATAGCCACCAAGCCACTGGCAAGCCTTCTGCACATAGTTATCTCTGTCAAATTTGCCCCAGCCTGTAGCTACATCTAGTCTGGGAAATATTTCTCTTAAAAAAAGTCCCAAACAAACAAACAAAAGCAGAAGTTTTGGTGAGCCCTGCTTGGATTATCAGACCAAGAATACCTGTACTTTTCTGTTTCTAGGTCCCTGAGGACATTTTCTGTCTGCTTTTACTGACAGGAACAGTGCACCCATTTGCAAACTGAAGCAGAATTTTGAAATTGCCCCCTGGGGAGAAGGGCATGAAAGGAACCCTTGCCCCAGGTGCTGACCATTTTGTGCCAAGTGGTGTGTAGGGGCAGTCACTCTTCATAGCAGCCAGGCTGATATGGGCAGTTTAGCAGGGCTTATTTGACTGATTAAACCTCTTAATTGTCATGCTACTTTTTTTGTATGCATGGAGAGGGGTTGCCTCCCTATACACATGAGACAACTGACCAGGGTCTCTGGGCCACTGTCTTTGCCCCCAGGACAGGAGAGCTACTCTTCAGGCACGCATAGTTTGGCTGTGCTGGCTGGGCGTGCTTGGACTTCTCCTAGGACAAGCCGGTTCTGGGGATCATGGGTTGCCCTTCCTCACCTCTTGCTCAAGACCATCTGTTATATGATCCAGCAACAACTAACCCTGATGCTGGAGAGCCTCTCACCCACCAAAGGACAAGTGGAAATCACATACAAAAGTCCCTCCTGATCCACTTTCTTTTTATCCTCCCTCTCTCTCCTGGTTCACAGCATGTGATGCAGTCAGTGTTTAGTCGAAAGGATACATATAAGGAGCTACCAACCTTCAAGCAATGACAATTTATCTCTTAAACCAAAAGAAGCCATATCATAAATCAACTGCAGGGGTCTTTACTTTGAAGTTAGTTGTGCAGAGTGAAATGCAGCTGGCCTTCATTGGGAAATAAAGTCTATCCCTGAATCCAGGCTAAAAAGGAGGTGGTGTTCAAATTATGTTTTGCAGCTTTCCCAGTTACACTCCAGCAGTTTAGCTCAGCAGTGAGGGGTCCAAGGCATCCCCTGACTAAGCTGCCGGATCATTAGGATGGTAGTGCAATACCCGGGTAAGATCCCCTTTCCCCCATGCAGGGTGATTTTTTTCTTCTTTGATGCATAAGGCAGCTTCAGCTCTCCCAAACGTCATCCATGAGTGGGACTAGATTTAGTCTTAACTCTGCAGCATTTTCAGAGGACCCAGCAGAACTTGTATTTACTCATCACCTGCATAAACCTGTAAAGTGGCAGGTAGCCATGATAGGGAGATTTTGTTTCATACCACGGGGTCTGTGACGAACGTGACAAGGCTGGGGCAGAATCCAACTAGCCTTTACCTGCCACCTTCACCTCTGTACAAGATTTTTAACTGGGCCACGGTCCATGCTGTAACTGTGACTAGGTTGTTTCTGTGATGCTGAGGTCTCACATCAGGCTTGAAGCACATCTAAGGTGCCTTGCTCCTGATCTCTCAGCCCCACGTCATAACTTGTAAGTGAGGTTTGCACAGATGTTTTTACTCCTGCGAGGCGACAGGTTACCTCTTCCAGGGAGGACCGTAGCCCATTCAGTCCTCTCCTGTGGGCAGGAACCACCAAGCCAAAGGTCTGTCCATGGGACAGCAGGTTGCAAATGGGACAGCGGGGCCAAGTTAACCCTCCTTTACCAAGGACCTCCAGCCCTGAGGAGGAATGAGGTCCAACATGCTCTTCCTAGCTATGCTGGATGATTTAGCAAAGTAGAACTGTCTGCCCCAATCTGCCATGCGACTGTTCAAGGCAGAGGAGTCGTCATGGGGGGTGAGCCCTGTAGCAAAGCCTCATGTCTCCGCAGGAGTTATGAAGCACAGTGAGCCTGACCGTGCATGCAGAGAGAGTTTTTCAGTTAAACAAACCCAAAATAATTTTAGCCCAACTGCCATTTGGGGGTAGTTAATGAATTATACTTCAACCCAAACAAATTGTGTGTTCCCACATGGTAAACAGGAGCACACATTATCCTTGCAGTGATGAGTCCTAGGCAGACCACAACAAAATTGATTTTTCTTGAACCGAGCTTCTCTTGCAGTAAGGAAAGTTACGGTACATAGATCTTGCTATTGGCAAAGCGGGAGCCAACGTTAGGCTCTTCTGTTTGCAATACCTCACTGGTATCACAAAGCAAAGTCTGAAGTGGGTTGGAGGACTCTGGCAGAGTTTTTGACAAGACAGATAGACTGCTGGGAGAGCACAGCAGGGTTACTGGATAAGGACCAATTTTATGGATGTTGCTGGCTCTCTAAGAAAACAATTTTCCCTCCTCTCCCCTGATTTGAGGATTCACGAGTCAGGTCACATTCTTACCCCAGCCTCCTCCATCTTTATCTCAGTCTAGTTATATGTCCCCGTGTAATGAGAACTATTGTCAAAATGTGGGCAATGACTCCAGTACCAGCCCCATCAGCAACTTCACAACAATTTCTCTATATCAGTGTTCAACACAGAAAAGGTAAAATGTACACAAAGCAAGGCACTGACCTAAGTTTGGAAATGTGTGCTCTGAAAACATGATCCTTGAGGTCAGGTAAGCCATGGTATCTACCCGGCAGAGAACCATGG
>VZSZ01007626.1:0-14417 GCA_013398815.1 Ibidorhyncha struthersii
CTTGATCCCACTGTCCATGTCACCAACAAAGACGTTAAACAGCGCTGGTCCCAGTACAGA
The DNA here is from genome assembly GCA_013398815.1 of Ibidorhyncha struthersii. Taxonomy (NCBI): domain Eukaryota; kingdom Metazoa; phylum Chordata; class Aves; order Charadriiformes; family Charadriidae; genus Ibidorhyncha; species Ibidorhyncha struthersii. Next base: position 61 of record VZSZ01007626.1, read on the forward strand.
CCCCTCAGGGACACCACTTGGCACCACTCGCCACCTGGACATGGAGCCGTTGACCGCAACTCTTTGCGTGCAACCGCCCAGCCAGTTCCTTATCCATAGCATCATAACAACTTATATCTAGCTACTTTGTCATTGAGACAAAACAGAAGAGAATAAGAACTGGATTCCTGTTCTACAAGCTTCATGAAGAAATGTACACAAGTTGAGGCAAGAATTCTTAATACGTATATTATTAATACTAAAAAAGTAATTGCTTTTAACTTTCAGCAGACTGGCAAAGAAAGTACCAACTCGAACGATGAGAACTGTATAGAATGTTACTAAAAGAAAACTGCAAATGAATCTCCATGGTTTCAATACTAAACTATGAATAGAAACAAGAATTCAGACCATAGAATAGTAAGAACAAAGAAAGGAAATCTTATTTGTAATAAAATAAAAAGGTAATTTAAGGAAAGAAGTACAAATGCAAAAGTGCCAAACCCAGCTAGGGAAATATAGCACACCATGCCCCAAGTTCTTTGTAGTAGGGGTAACGTTTGAAACGCACATCTCTAAGTAGTACTGTTAGATACAGGACGTTTATTTTAGACTTCTGGTAACAGTTCTGTCAGACACTGCAAGATCTCCCTCTCCATATTATCTTCAAACATATCTGAGTGAAAGGGCAAACAGAAATTTGAAAGAGATGATTGCTTCCTTTGTGGGGGACATGGTTACCCACTGAGAAAGGAACATACATGAATTCCGATCTGCAATCATTTCCACTATTTATGAGGTCACTGGGCTCACTCCTGCTGAGCTCAATTTAGCAAGAGCTTTGGCTAGATCAGTACAGAGAATATTACAATCACATTGACTTGGTGATGTCCAAACTACCACAGATACGTAACTTAAAACTATCAATAGATTGAAAGCTATACACATTTCAGTAGAACACCAGATTTAAAAGGCTAAGATGTAAATATAAATTAAATAATGTCCTTAAAGGCATCATTAATTATGAGTCGAGAATAAAAGGATGCAGCTCAGGCACTGAGGCAGGCATACTGAAGTCAACAAGAACTTCAGGTGGTCACGAAAGGCCTCGGTTTAAAACAAACAAAAATAATCCACAAAGCAGCAACAACCCCCCCCCTCTCGTTTCCATCACAGAAAGAAGAAACATTTCCTCCGCCACCACCCCTATCTTTTGAATGCACTGAGCACCATCTCATTGCACGACTTGCACAGGATTCGTGTTTCAGTCTCGTGTTTCTGTCTCCTGTTTCCTTATGAGGATTGTCTAACGATCACTGAAAGATCACAGGAGAAAGTTAACAGCTATGAATACATAATGTATCTGTTCTGTAAGATTGTTTCTCTTTAATTTATGTATATATAGAAAAACCTCACAAAACATACCTAAATTTTTCATCCCTTTCCTTTTAATTTATCTTTTTTCAGCATCCTATATATCAAACACAGATTTGAAGCAGGAAACACCACATTTTATTTAACATTCTCTAGAATTTTCACATATAGAATCCTAAGAGAACCATCTCTTTAGTCAATTTTATTGATGATAGAAATAGAAGAAAATAGTACATAGCACAGAACTTGAAATTTAAATTTCAGAATATATGTTAAGTCTCATATTACAAGTTTTGAGTACTTTAATTGGGGGCCAAGAACCAGTATCATTCACAAGACCAACAAAAGCACACTTTGAACTCTGCTTTCTGCCACACTTGAAACCAAATAGAATGCAGTTTCCCCTATGTTTCTGAAATCAACTATATGTCAGGCTTCAGGCAATAGATTACAATTCAAGTGATGTCCTGGAAAGCGGAACCCTTAGCTCTAGATTCTTTCAAGAGAGAAGAATAATCACCTGTCAGTCTGAATGGTGTTATCTTACAGCCCTAATGAGTAAGCTCATCACTGAACTAATAGGAGAAATAAGGTACAGAACCACAACTATCTACAAACATGGTATATTGCAAAGGACAAGCTTAGGTGTCTAATTCCAGGTGTATTACTGCACTAAGCACTTCTTTAGCCCTTCTCTGTATCTTGCCCCATATTTCAGAAGTAATCTACAATGTAAATCAAAATTAAAACCACACCTCCTAACCAGCACAAAATTTACATTTGCAAATGGACTTCAGCAAACCTATAACGATCAGATTCGCATGCACAGTTTCACAGGCTATCAACACTAAAAAAGGTACAAAGTATATCAAACCATTTCAGCTACTTAAAATTTTATGCTTAACTTATGACTAATAAACATAAACTTTCTACTCATTTTTGTTGTCCTAATTCATAAATAGCCGTAAGATAAAAATCAGAAGTGGTAGTCAACGATTTAACTGGAATAGCACTCCACTGTTTCAACTTCAAAATAGAACCACACAAGTCCAATGGATCCAAGAAAGAATGTCAAAATACACAACAGGATAATCTCTGGAGACTGAACCTTCAACGTATAATGACCAGGTCATATTCTTAAAGTTTACTACAATCTTCTCCATACAAGTTCACTAACTCATCTTCAAAATAACTACTTAGTTTGTAGCAAAACTGGCTGAAATGCCACAATGAGGATCAGGAATACGGTTTTTTAGAGGCTTGGTTGTTTCAGGTTTGGGGTCCCTGCCTNTTTAAACAAGTTGGTCCGTGCATAGCTGCACTGTAACTCCTACAGGTTCAAGATCTACGTCTGCTGTACTCCCCCTTTCCAGTTGCAACGGCTCTAGACCAGAATTACCACAAACTGGAGGGCGTCATACACCTGATGGCTGCTGCTGAACAAGACATCCTTCAGGGCACTCTTTCTTCAGTGAGGGCACTGGGGAATAACCTCTTCTTTTACCCAACAACCAATTTTCCCAAAGCAGATGGGAACTCAACTGTCTTTGAAAGCTCCACTTTTTGGCTACGTTTCACTCCGCTTGGCCAGGAAGTTGAAAATTATTGGGCAAGCAGGCAGTTTCCACACAAATATCAGAACAAAAGCAACGTTTCTCTGGAGGCACTTTAAAACTTTTGAAAATCTTGGTCATTGCTTACTGCATGTCAGGCTACACATCTGTGGTGATAGTTTTGGTCAGGAGGGTCTTGCAGCCTGGAAGAACTGGACATTATTTTTCTCACAGATTTCTTTTTCTATATAACTTCATCATTCAATGATCATTCAATTGAAGCTAACACACTTCAATTTTTGCAAACGGCCTTTAGGACTTAGAAACAGAAATGGGTCTTATGACCTCAGCTGTCTTGTTTAGAAACACAGGAAAATTTCAGTTAGAAGTGACTTCTGGAGATCATCTAGCTCAATTTTCTGGTACAAGCACAGGTAACTAAAGTGTGACCAGGTTGCTCAGGACTTCTCCTGGTCACCTTCTGAAAAAAAATCTCCACAGATGACAACTCAGCATCCTCTCTGAGCAATCTGCCATTGTTCTTCCCACACCTTCTCGGCTTGCTTTGTTTTCGTTTATCAGTGTGAACCACAGAACCCAAATAGCTTTGAGAATTCTGAATTGTTGTGCACAAACACAGCCTCAACAGGAAAGAATCCCTGGAAGAACAAAAAGTTTCTTGTTTTGCTCTATGACAAACTTTACACTCACAGCCTGCAACAAAACACGTTTTTCTGTGTGTCTGTATTCTTGGAAAATAAGGCAGCCTACCCACAGTGTGTTTTACTTCTGGAACACATGAAGGAGGAAGGCTTCAGATCTCCCACCCATCTTTTACTTCATATGGCTTAGAGTCCACTTACACAGGTCATTCTCAGCAGACAAGCTTTGCATTACAAAGGGAAGTGACAGATCATCTACTGGACGTGAAAGGTCATGAAAATACACTTCATTCTCTCAATTTCATAGAGCATAAAATAATTACAATAAAATTCTACATAAGAATTTACCTGGTTGGATCCAGTCCCCGGCTTTAACATAGAACTGCTTTTTCAGTCTCGGTAAATGACTGGTCATTGGCTATCTTGTATGGTTTTCAGAACGCCACAAGCACGTAATACCTACACAGCAAACATCAAGATATTGCGTCCTCACAGAAGCAGCAGTCGGTACAAACAAGACACTAATTCCTTTTCAAGAGTTCAGCAATCCAACCTATTTTGCTAAAGTATCCTAAGGACACAGGATACATTCCGATTAAACCGCGCAGGGCAGCTAGTGACAGACAAGCTCTGTGACCAAAGCACCTTCTTTGACCAGTATTTGCCACTAAAGCTTATTTTTATGCAGCATTAACAATGCAGAGAGTGCTGGAACCCAAGGGACCACAGAACGTATGCTTGTAGACAGTGTTCTAAAAATCTCTCTAAAACATTTTTGTATAAACTAATGAAAAAATAGGTTGTGATGGTATAACAGAACCAATACTTCCGTTAGTATCTATAGAGAAACACTGAGGGCAGAACACAAGTAAAAAAAGATGAATTGATTAAAAGGAATGTACAGTGACATACTGTTTGCATAGTTTTAAACCTGAACAATAGCTAGTGTATAAATATGCTCATTAGGAAAGTTAATGCTGCAGGCATCAAAAGGCAGGGGCTTTTTCCACTTCAAATGCATTACTTCATTTTTCTGAATAAATATTGCTACATACCATAAACCAGTAATTTAAAGACATTTCAATATATTCAAAAAAAGGAAATTTGTTTCTAACCCATCTGAATATATGGAACACAAAGGAATATCAAGTCTGATCTCCTGTAAATGTTTACATTTCCAGACACTTTATATTGTCTTAAAAAATCAAATAGTTTCTTTGGTAAACTGGAGTTACAAGCATGAAAGAAGTATCAGATGTTCCTTTAACTGATAGTACATGTAAATTAATAAACTACACGTGCATCTTTCCGGTAAAATCACCTGTAAAGGGTGTTAAAATTTGCTATTTACTAATTTTAACAAGACAATATAGTATTTGGGTTGAAAAATCTGTAACATATGTTGTACATTCCTCCGTTTTCACGTTTAAGAAACTTCCTTAGCTCTTCACGTCCCAGGCTTTGGTAGAAAGCTGTCCATCAAAACAGTGATAGCAATGGAAATAGAATCAAAATGTTTCATCTAGTGATGTTGGCTTATTCTTTTTTTAAGTGTAACCTTTGGTTTCATTACACTTAAGTATTTTTTATTGGTGTTTGCACAGAAAAGAAGCAATGCACATTTTAAGAGAACTGTGAAGAGTGCTACCGACAAAGTTGAGAATAATGTGCCTTTTCTTCCTGAAAAAACAGCCTATAGGAAGGAAACCATTCCAGTAATTTAGTTTAGCCCTACGTATAAAATAACTGAAGTCAAGGCGCCTGCACTGTTATTATTTTTTCTGATGCTTATGACACCGATGTGCTGAGCTTTATGGTATTCACAGCTTCAACAGCAGCGAGTTCCCACTTGGTATATTCGTAATACTCCTTAATATTTTCATTTTGATGTAATTTGTGGTCTCAGCTTTTTAAATATCCGCTCTGTAATAATGTTTAATTTCAGGGGTCACTCCGCCAAGGAGTATATTAAGGCTTATAAAACTCATTTCCAAAGCTCAAATATCAAGCTGTGATCAGGTTAGGAGGGCAGCATCTGTGAATATTTCATCTTTTATCATGCTGATAATAAGGAGATGACAGAGGCACATTATTACAATGAGAGAATTGCTCATTTCAGCCCTGGCTGCTGGAAGCTAGGGTCTGCAGTGTGCGTTACTCAATAAAATCAATTCTTATATGAAAAGCAAGTTTACTGAGCCACCACTGTGTCTTATTTGATTGTAATGAATAATATATGGACCCAAGAGCTTGTGTATCCGGTAGGGAGAGGGAAAGGAAAAGGTTTAAGTTTGGAGAGGCACTTGAGTATAGACAGTAATTTTTCAAAACTGTATTTTTGTTTAGAAGTAATGTTATGACACCGCTGTTTGCTAGACTTATAATTTTGATAACAAATCTTAAAGGTCCACTAACACAAAGACAGGATGTTAGCCTATATTGGCAGAACAAATTCCCTCTTCCATTCATTTATGCTCAACAAATAATGACCAACAAGTGTGACAGTTTAAAGATTAGAACAGGTTCTGCTGCAGTCTTGTATCTTCACTCTTTTCTGGCCACATTTCACACTAATCTTTACCTAAAGAAGAAACTTGTGAGAAAAATCTTATCTATCACCTCTTGTAAAAGGGGAAAACACCCTTCTATTAAAAAGTAGTAGTATTATACCTGCTTCGAGAGGGACATAGGAAAAAAGGCTGAAATTCTATTATGTCTTGGGTTATATACTACTACTATTTTTGCTTAAACATATCGATGCTATTTGAAAACTGCTTACTAAGAACAGAAATTTGGATAATTTGAGAAAGCAACACTTACGTTTTGTCCAAATTTGTTAAATGTAAGCATTAGCACAGTCGCATCTCCCCAAACCCATTTTATTCAAACTTCATTTGTTTCATTATTAAGATGTCAAATTGAAACAGCTTCATATCTATATAGTTATGAAAATATTTTTTAAAAAGCCAAAAAATAAAAAACAAATACATAATTTTAAAAAATCAAATCCCAAGCAGTCTTATGCATATCCACATATAAGAGCTTATATACATTCTTCATAATCTGAAATACATAATTACTGTTATTATGGACATTTCTTGTTAGTTATTCTTTTAAAATACAGGGGGGGTTTATTACACATTTGAATTTTCACATCAGAAAAGGAGATGAACTATAAGCTGAGATACCAGAATAAGCACCAAGACACTGTAGAAATGTGTAACTATGTAATTGCATGGTAGTTTTATTTGGACAAATGGATAAAAACAATCTATTTTTCAGGACTATTGTAACATAACACCAAACCAACCTTTTACATCACTGGGTGTCATACGTGCAGTATATAATGCTAGGTTTAAAAAGGCAGAACATAATTTGTCTGGAAGCTTTTCTCTTAGTAGCACCTCCAATCAACACGTTCATAAGCTTCTTTCATTTACTCATCCCTTAACGAGCTATTTTAAATAAGACAAACAGCTGCTGGATTCCCATTTTCCACACTCTGCAAACATGGCAGACTTAACTCTGCAACAGTTACACATTGACCTCTGTGTCATGAAGTACAAGTTATGAAGAGGAACTAAGGAGTAAGCATTTTTTGGGCAAATTCTGGCTTTCAGGAAATGATGAAAGGGGTTATTCTACTTTTTTCTTTCTTTTAACCATCTCAGTACTAAACTTTCACATTCCCACTAAAGGTGAGAGTTATTGCTAGCTGCAGCTTTAAGTCAACTGCCTTACAGGCAAATAAGTCTCAGTATAATCAATTATTTATTGTTATCAACAGCATTAAACAGGGCCATTTCTTTTCTGAAATTCTGGGAACAAATGGTCCTGATCACAAAGATAATATGACTTTAAATTGTCATTATCACCATGCTGTGATAATGACCTACCATTTTGGCACTTGTAACTCTGCGTTGTGTCTGTTGTGCTGTAAACATATTTAACTAATTTACATCTAAATATTTACTCAGCCTGCCTTCATTACTTTCCCTCTGCTTACACACCATCAAGTTCAGTAGGGTTTTGTGTCTTTTTTTTAATTATTATTTTTGATCTAAGTTTATAAAACTTCCCCCCCATTCTTTAAGGGGTCCAGTTGAGACAAACTGAAACAACATTACCACCTTTTTAGGAAGAGAACTAAGGAAATGACTGAATATGAGCATCAGGAAAACCAAAGTTTACACACATACTCTCCAGCTCCGTAAGGAGTAAAAACAGGTCTCTCACATCTTCAGCAACAACATTTAAAACTGCAATCACTAATGTGAACTTCCCTGACATTATTTGGCTGTTGATAGCGCTAAGGTATGAAGATGAAAGAACAGAACTCATCTATGGTATACTACCAGGGGAGCAAACTGCCTCTTCCAAGTTAAACCTGCACAAAGAAGAGGACTCAACGCACAGTGTCCCCCAGGAGACAAGGCATTTTGATATTGAAATAGAGGCATTGTTCAGAGAGATCTGTGTGTGAAATAATTATCCTGAAAATAAACACGAAGGTACAACTTTAAAAAAAATAATAACCCACACACACACACTGCATGGGCACCAGACCCTAAAGCGTCGGTTTTGAAGTTGATGGTCTCGGATTTGTTGCTTGCTGTAAAAAAAACCACAATTTCCTAATGGGTTCCCCCCCACACCCTAAAACTCTTTAAAAATACATAATTTGATGGTATAATTGTGCATACATAATCTCAAGTCTATTTTATTACAAAGGTAATTTTATAGCAATTAACTCCTAACAATGAGTAACTTTCCAACACCAGGGAGAGTCATTTTAACTGAAACGTGTGTCGCAACAGCGATGTTTTCTTCCTACCCCCAAAACTTGTCTCAAAGTACAGGTCCTCTAAGCAAGACATGAAAGTAATTCCTTACCACTTTGTTCCTGCTCTTTAAATTCCTCCTAATGCAATGTAATCACAGTGGCCTCCATTTATGATCAAAATGAAAAAATATAGAAAACAATTTTTAAAAAGGTAGCTTCACATTGATTCAACTTCAATAACCTGGCCTACAAAATAGCTTAATTAGCCATTTGACATTATCTTCTTACTTTTACCTTTCATTACAGCACAGAATTAGATTCACTATTAATGGACAAAGCAGCACTTACTATTGAGTATATAACCTTAAATACTTGATTAAAAAGTGTTATTTCCATTTACAGATCTATTACTGTAGTCAGTAGCTTTTAAAGGGCTTGTTAATGGCTTACTCTTTTCATTCATCATCAAAATTAAAGTATTACCAGTAGACGTGTTTTATGAACTTAAGTAAAGAAATATGCTTATTCAGCTGTAAAGGCCCACTTGCAAGTGATATTTGCTCCTTAAAATGTATTTCTGCTCTTCAGTGGTTGTAACAGTCTTATTAATGGAATAATAACTATGTGAATATTTGCACACCTTGATGATGGGATGTCCATTGGACTCACGACAAAGCAGAAGTTGCAGTTGTGCAAAAAGTTCACTGAACTTACTATGGGATGTCATAGGGCGTGAATGTGAGTTTTTAAATAAAAACCAAAACCCCCATAAAAACCTGCTTGTACATACTCTGTTACATTTACAATGCAACAAACAGAATCTAGTTTACAGGAGGTGAGGGGGGGAGCTTCCCGCTGTTAGGAAAATCGCATTCCTTAACTATTATATCAACTAGCCTTCATAGTATGACATTATATTAACTTTCCTAAAATACATGTATAGCTCACATTGTACACTGAATAGCCACACTTGAGTAAGCAAACCAAAGGATGCCAGCTTATTGTAAAGAGAAGGACAGCCCAGCCCTGGAGATGAGGACTTCACTTCTCAGAATCTTAAAGCTGTCCACCAAGGACAAAAGAGAAGCCTGGACAACCAAGAGACTGGCAGCACCCTACCCCCTCTAACATATCTTTTAAACCCTCCCATTGCCTAGTGTCGTAGGTAAGTACCTATAGCAAGATCAACTCCAGGGACATCTATAACAATAGAGAAGCACAGAGAAGGTGTGAGTTTAGGTATCTGACACAAGAGGTGCAGGGACAAGAGGGACTTCTGGTAGAGAGCACTGAAAATTAGCCATCAGCATTAAGGGGAAAAGCAACTGTAAAATCTTGTTTAGCGCTCTAGCAAACTGGTGGTGACTTTGCATTCTTACACATTTGCTAAGGTTCGGGCCAAAGCTCACACTCCTCACAGAGTAACAGTTTTCTCTCCACTCCACTTCCTGTACAGGAGATATTTCCTGAGTCAGTATTACACAGGACACTGCAGAGAAAACAGACGCGGATTAGAACGACAGAGAGAGAGAGTCTTTACCTCTCAAACACAAACATTCCAGGCAAGGAGAATTCATTCTGCACACATTTCAGTTAGTTTTTAAAGGGGTGGGGAGAGGTAAAGGAAGAAAAAAAAAAAAAAACAAACACTCCAATGTTCATCTTTTTACTTGGACGCATTATTTGCATCCCCCCTAACATATGCAAGCTCCTGCAGAATAGCTAGGTGTTGTTATTCATTACAATTTTCTATTACACTGTGATAAATGACACCCCCGGGGTAGAGCTGCTCAGCGAATGCTTATTAGAGTCATTTAAGTAGGAGCTGATCTACCTGAAATAGGTTGTTTCATATAGCTACATGCCACCGCTATACAGGGCTGCCACTGCTGTTCTTTTCAGTGCTGGAATAACTAGAGTTTAATTGAATTATAACTGTTCCACGTATGTATTACACTGTATCCTGTTTATTATATCTTACAAAATAAGACAGTACCAATTCCACATGCTGCAGAGCTAGAATCCTTTTATTCTGTTTAGAGATTTTACTCTTTTTTTAGCTTCAAGTTTAACACAGGTTGTTGATTAAAAAAAGACCATGACTCTCTAGAGACAATTTTACAGAAGACAATCTGCAAGTTGTACTTGTCAGTTTCCCGCGTATCAAAAGTTGGCTTCTTTCACCCACATATTTCAAGATTCCTTTAATTCAGCACCCAGCTTATGCACAGATGCACAATACTGTCCAGATAACATAAGACTTCACACAAGAATCTGACTGGAGCAGACTTAACTCCTTTTAGGGGCTTTGGCCTCATCTTTCCTACTGCCATAAAAACACACAAATTAAGAGCAGATATAAGGACATTTTGCTTCAGTTCATATCAATATGACAGATATTGAAGGCTATCAATAGTCTGAACACAATCAAAGCAGTTCACTGTTTAAAACCCACAAGTTTAACTCAGAGAAGATAATCTGTTGAGCAAATGAAACTATGAAACCCAGTGAAAAGTGAATGGAAGGTAAGAATAAAGAAATGTAAAAAGAAAATAAATTCTCCTACTGAACAAAGAAATCATGCAGTTAGTGCTGCTAAGATTTCTTCACCATGTTCCTAAAATTATTTAAAAATAAAAATAAAAAATCTTAAAGCTGAAACACTTCATCAATGGCCACAGATTTAACATCAGGGTAATTTTCAGTGCTGTCTTTCCACCCCAGGTAGCAGAACGTGTCTCAAATGTAACAATTCTAAATTTTTTTTGGTTCCCTTCTTAGTATTATCATCATTATCCAGGAAATATACATAAGCATTTGCACTACATATGACCTATAGAGTTCTGACAATGAAAGAGCTTTCATTAATGCACTTCTCACAATATCAAGAACAAATCTCACACAGCTGAATTTTGTTTGATTGTATAACCGCAATAAAACGTTTTTAAGCATATCACAGGAGGTTTAGAATTTCCTTATGCATTACTAGTAACCCAACAATGTTTTCCAATTTATTCTGATTAAAAGTGAAAAGACAGAAAGTGAAAACCTGGAGCAACTAACATGTTAAATATACAATTCAATGCCAAAGCAGTATAGACTATCTGAAGTTGAAGATCTTACTCCCATATAAAATTCAGATGAGATAAACAGGTGGGGAAATAGCTTTGTATATAATTGTTTTCTCTGATGCAGAGAAAGCTGTCTTTTTTCAGGTTTTGGCATTCAAATGCAAGTGCCATCAAGGCTCAGCTCCAGGGCTAATAAAACTGTTTCACTGTACGAGAAGCCCCTGTGCTACTGAATGCTGGAAAAAAAAAAATCTCATATAATAACACTGGACATCATAATGAAGCCAGTACACAAAAATTATTTATGGGGAGCACAGCTTTGCATAATCCACCTGCTCTCATGTCAGTACAAAACCATCAATGTACATGAGTATGCTAAAATTGTATCACCAATGTATGTGCATTGTAACAGTAAAAATGTTGACAAATAAGCAATTTTAAATAGAAAAGTAAATTTACTTGACAGAAAACGGTAACCCTTGCATTCATCTGCTATTGACATTACTCTTTAAATGATCGTCAGCGTCAATTCACAGACCTAGTTACAGCAGAAGTTTACACCAACTTTGTCCAGCGACTCAAATAAGTATTTTAAATGGAAAACAGTAATGAATTAAACTCTAGCTTTCTAAAGTAAACGAGTAAGCTAACAGCCAAAAAATATTCTGATGAGAATAGGTAAAGCAATTAAACTTTAACTACTTTTTAAAACAAATTCTTTTAGATGCTAATGCCCATTGTTTTCTCACTTAGTAAGTACAATTCTGTGTCACAAAAGGTTAGATGATTGCAAAGATTTAATTGAATGTCTAAAAGAAAGGGAAATGTTTCTTTAAAAAGCTAAGATGGACCTTTTACCACATTCCTACAGCAAAATATCTTGTAACAATAGAGCTGTGATTTGCTGAAATTAAAATGCTATTATGGTGGAATTAGGGCTTCAATATTTTTAGCAGCTTAAATAGGCGTTCCATTTTTTAAGGACATCTGATAATAGATAATTAGATTTCACCTTAAAGAAACTGAGTTGTTTTCTGAAGGAAAAATACTTTTCTTTTTCCATAGAGTTTAAAACATAGCCATCATTAGTAGCAGCAATAGGCTTTAGGTGCCTGCTTCAGCTTTGGGGGATATATATTAGCATATAAATAGTCATTGGTGGCTGCTTGATTCTACCTATTTTATGTTTCAAGTGGCATCAGAATGCGCTTAGCAAGAAACCTGGGGGGGGTCTAAGTTCTGTAATATGCTGGTTTTATAGAGGGGGCATCTTTTGCAATTAAAAATTCCCCTGTTCCTATGTTATTGGGTTTTCTTTATGTTTACGGTATCGTTTCAGTAGTCTAATTAATGAGTTCTAAAGAGCAATCTGTGTTAGAGGAAAGTGAATTGGTTTAAGCAGCAGCTCTTTTCTGAGAATCCGGCAGTAAGTCAAAGTAGTGCATTTTCTATGAGATACAGTTGGTTATTCATTTTATATTTACATTAGACGTGTCTAAAATAACTTCTACCCTTTCTATTGATGGAAAACAATGGAAAAGAAAGGGGTCGTTATTACCCTGCCAACATTACTTTCATGCAATACATTTCCTCATGGGAGACAGACAGGGAAGGAAAGCCACGAGCATTCCCTGTCCTCTGTTTCAGACTGACCTTCAAGATTTACTGCTTTAAAATGTTAATCATCATGAGCGACACTTCTTGTGTCGCTAAGTGGATTGTAACAGCAGAGGAAGAAACATTCTTTTTAACAACTTTCCTCACAGCCAAAGAGGGGTGACTGAAGATAGAGCAGAGGTGAGGGGGCAGCTCCATGAGGAGAGCCATAAGGGCAAACGTGCTTCAGTGAGTGCATTCTTACAAGGGAGGTGATGAGGGCCTGCAGCGAAACACACCTGCCTGGTTGCATACAAAGACCCTTTATTGGATCACAGCGCGCAACTGGTCCAATGGCATCTCTCAGCCTCCCACCCATCCAGGCTCTCAACACATACGCGCACTAGGCAAGACAGTATGACCAACCCGAAGTCAGAAGCACAGCTGCACCCAACTCATAACTGCCAGGCTGTTCCTTCACAATCACCCCAAGTATGTGTACCTGTGTCTGGAGATGCAACAGACCCATTCAGGCAAATTCAGGGAAATTAAAGCATTACTCATGAAACATCACTAGGGTACATCAGCTTTGGCAGGCAACAGCATAAAAGTAAGATAGTCACCATTCAAAAGTAACTGACTTCTGATACAACACAGTCTAATCTCTGAACTTTTCAGACTCCCTAGGTAACCACACATGATTTGCAACCATAACACGAGACAGAGGAGAGCCATACCCTTCCGGAGAGGTAGCTGCTGGTGGCACCACCTAACACTCTATTAGGGGCTGGCATTCAGGTAAGCAAATCCAACCGTTCATACTTATGTGTTTTGAAAACAGGAGCTATGTATACACATCTCACATGCTATGGATGCATGCTTATTTCCAGCAAATCGCGTCTGTCATGTTCTGAAAGGTTTGTTATAATTAGAAAGCAGCCAACACTACAGGCAGCACTTTCATGAACACCACTTTTGAACGTTCTGTCTGTCAATACTAAGCTAATCGAAGTTTAGAATCTTCCTTCCTCACCTCGCTTCTTCATTTTGGTCTTAGGCAAGGTCTCCATTAATCAACAACAAAACAATCAGAAAATCATGGAATCTTTTAGGTTGGAAAAGGCCTTTAAGATCATCAAGTCCAACCATTAACCTAGCACTGCCAAGTTACCACTAAAGCATGCCCCTCAGCACCACATCTACATGTCTTTTAAACACCTCCAGGGGTGGCGACTCAAGCTCTGCCCTGGGCAGCCTGTTCAATGCTTGACAACCCTTCCGGTCAAGAAATTTTTCCTAATCTAAACCTCCCCTGGTGCAACTTGAGTCCATTTCCTCT
>VZSZ01007628.1:16290-35515 GCA_013398815.1 Ibidorhyncha struthersii
AAAAGGGGTGGGAGACGAAAAAAAAAATAGGGGGAAAAGAAAAAAAGACTCAGTCGCGTCGCATCTTCTGCGGGAAGCCTTGGATTATTTTTTTTTTTCTCTCTTTTCTCTCCTTTCCAAATTCCCATTGTGGTTTGTTGGCTTTTTTTTGCGTGTTTTTCCACTCTCCCCCTCCCCCAGGTGGCTTGGCCGGTTACTCTCTCAATTCTTATGATTATTGTCGGAAACGGTGAACACTTCTTCTTCTTCTTCTTCTTCTTCTTCTTCTTCTTCTTCTTCTTCTTCTTCCTCTCCTTTCTGCTTGCGCTCGCTGGCCGGGGTCGTCGCCGCCGCTACTCCGCGGGCCGGCTCTCGGGTCAAAACTGGCGGGCGAGCTGGGGGAGCGGGAGGGCCAGCAGCCACGCGCAGCCGCCTCGCCGCCACGCGCCGTTGTTCCCGTCGTGCACTGCTCCGGGGCCTGCGGAAAGGCAGAGAAACGTCCGCCTGGGTTAACCACAAAGCCAACAAAACCCATACAACAAACACACAGGAACAAACCTGACACAACCGCACCATTTGGGTCCCCGGTGCTATCGCACGTGGTGGTGTTAGCCCGTGCGAGAGCTCCCCAGACACCCCCATCCGCCCACACCACCCTTCCCCACCAACCCCGGTCTCTGGGACATGACTCCCTGTGGTCCTGCTTCGGCCCCGAATCCCCATCCCAAGCCCATTCCCTGCTCATCACCGCCAACCCACCTCTTCCAACGCCCTTATTTCCATCCTCCAAGTTCCCAACCACGCTTCGATGGGAGATGCCCAACACTGCCCACACTCTGCCAGCCCCAGCTAGCTAGCGCAGAGGTGACCCCCCCATGGTTCTCCACTTTGGGGGGACACAATAACCACCTGCCCACCCAGAAGAGACACCCCCAACAGCCCTGCGCTCAGGACTCGGTGTTGGGCACCTCCCCAGAGCCTGTGTGGGGCTCGCCGCTGGTAATGCGCTCTGCCCATGGACCCAGAACATCTCAAGAAGAATGAGATGGGACAAGAAAAGCCAAGCCTGTCCACACCAGGGGGTGAGGAGCTCATAGGAAAGGACGTGGAGGGTGCCTGACCCAGTGGCTTTCCCCAAAACACCCCTAACAGTTGGCCCTGGGGAACATTAGGCTGGGAAAAGATCTCGGGAAGGCATCCAGGCTGGTGCCCTGCCGCGGCGGGGCTGCCCGCAAGGTCTGATACTCCCCAGGACACGTCCCCCTCGCTTCAAAGCCCGACTGGGGATGCTCAGAACCGTTAACCATTTGGTGTCCCGCCAGCAGCACCCTTTCAATGCACTCACAGACACCTCACAACGCTTCCACCTTAGCCCCAAATCCTGGCACGGCCGGGAAGCTGTGCCCAAGGGCCGATGGGGAGACGCGACTGTGTCCGTGCTACTACCTCCATAACCCTCCCGACATCCACAAGCAGTCATTCCGAGGGCTGACCACTCCACAAATGAAGCCTCCTAAGTATAGAGCCCCCAAATCAACGTGACACCAAGCACCCGCTGCCCTGGACACGAATAATGCCGGGAAGAGGACCGGCTGCCTCTCCACCCCTATTGTGTCCCCAAAAAAAGGCACTAGGAGCATCCCAGAGGATGAGGGACCCGCAAGACCACTTACACAGCCACACAGGGAAAGCAGAGCAGAGACATCCCTGCTTGCGCCCCAGCAGCAGGGAGGAGAGCACGGCGGAGATGGGGAGGGAGCGTGGGGGGATGGGGCATGCAGAGGGCACAGACCCCCACCAGATGGGCACAGTAGGCTGGCGGGGAGGAGGCAGGAGAGGAGGGCAGGTAGACAACAGCAAAAAAGCCCTAAATCATCACTAGAGCAGCAGGAGCGGTGGGTTGCGGGGCGGGAGGTCAAGGCGGCTAATGCCACAGCTCCCAACTGGCCAACCTGGGGCAAGAGCCGGAGGGGACTGTGGGGAAAAGGAGCTGGGGGGAGCGCTGCCGGTGTGGGGGTCCCCGAATTACTGACCTTTCCAGGGTGTCAGAGCGGTAGTTGTCTCTTCTAAAAAATTAAAGAACAAGGGAAAGTTAAGGCACAAGGGCAATGGAAAGCGCAGGCTCGAGATGCTGCGCTCAGCCTGCCCTCCACCCGGGGCCGGGGAAAACAAGTGGATGGGGCAGCAACCGCGATGCTGCTGCCTGAATGGCACCCCACTCCTCTGGGGCCACGGTTCCCCCGTCCAGGAAGGGCACTGCATGAGCTGAGCTGAGCTGCCTGCAGGACCCCAGACCCAGGGGGGCTCTGCAAAGCCCACGACAGCACCCCGAGAAAAAAAAAATCAAAGGCCAGGGGCTGCAAGTTGGGGAATTTTGGGAGTTCGGCTCTCCCCTGCACTCCTCCTGCTCTCCTCTGGCACGGGTTTGGCACCCATTGCTCTCGCAACATCCCAAATGGGTCTATCCCCTGCAACATCCCAAACAGCTCTATCCCCTGCAACATCCCAAACGGCTCTATCCCCTGCAACATCCCAAAACGGCTCTATCCCCTACAACATCCCAAACGGCTCTATCCCCTGCAACATCCCAAACGGCTCTATCCCCTGCAACATCCCAAACGGCTCTATCCCCTGCAACATCCCAAACGGCTCTATCCCCTGCAACATCCCAAACGGCTCTATCCCCTACAACATCCCAAACGGCTCTATCCCCTGCAACATCCCAAACGGCTCTATCCCCTACAACATCCCAAACGGCTCTATCCCCTGCAACATCCCAAACGGCTCTATCCCCTACAACATCCCAAACGGCTCTATCCCCTGCAACATCCCAAACGGCTCTATCCCCTACAACATCCCAAACGGGTTTATCCCCTGCAACACCCCACAAGGGTTCACCGCCCGACACCAGCCTCTCGGAAGCAACACGGACCGCACGACGGGGGAGAAGTGGAGGCCATTTCTTTTCCCCACCTCCACTAAATGAAGTGGTTCCACCCAGCGCTTCATCACATTACCGACAGCACCAAATGAGCCGCTGAATGAGGCGGCAGGCCTATAATAACCAGTGCTACATATTAAATAAAGCACCAGTTGACCTCCCCGAAAAATTAGATTAAAGAAAAGATTAAAAGATTTATGCTACATTAGCGTACATTGCATGGCCCCGGAAAGGCTCGCGTCACGGTACCCGCGGGGATTAAACCTCCATTTGGGAGGTGGGTGGAGGGGGAGAAACACCTAAGCACTCTCTCAGTTTCAGGGAAAAGCGGATACTCACAAAATTGTCCCCCAAGGACACGTGAGACCTTTTTCATGCCACAGGTAGCCGTCGCACGCAACTTCCCTCTTACCTTGCATTACGATAAATAAAGACACATTAATCACCAGACCGACGGCACTGGTTGCTTAGGGACCGGCACGCTCGGCCTGATGATGCTCAATAGCAGCACATGGAGCCACCGCCTTGCTGCTAATTACGGGGGTGGGGTTGTTCCTGGCGGTGCCGGGGAGCTGCGCCTGGAGACAGGGACCCCCCGTGCATCATGGTCCACGGAGGGTTAGGGTGGCCTGGGGAACCTTCGCCCCCCACCCCGAGGG
Source organism: Ibidorhyncha struthersii (assembly GCA_013398815.1). NCBI lineage: Eukaryota > Metazoa > Chordata > Aves > Charadriiformes > Charadriidae > Ibidorhyncha > Ibidorhyncha struthersii. Next base: position 19,870 of record VZSZ01007628.1, read on the forward strand.
GACTCTACTTAATAAAGACTTAAAATATCATTAAATCAGTGTGGCTTTATGGAAATTATGGGCGGCCAATGCACTCCGATTTCATTCCCTCATGGGATTCAGAGTCAGACTGACAAAGCTCAGGGGGATCATAAAATCGTGGAATGGTTCAGGTTGGAAGGGACTCTAAGATCATCTCGTCCCACCCCCCCTGCCCTGGGCAGGGACACCTCCCCCCAGCCCAGGTTGCTCCAAGCCCCGTCCAACCTGGCCTTGGACACCTCCAGGGATGGGGCAGCCACAGCTTCTCGGGGCAACCTGCCCCAGGGGCTCACCGCCCTCAATAAAGAATTTCTTCCTGATATCTCATCTAAATCTCCCCTCTTCCAGTTTGAAGCCATCACCCCTCATCCTATCACCACATGCCCTTGTAAAAAGTCCCTCCCCCGCTTTGAAAAGCTTAAACTTTCACAGGAGGCTTCACTGCATCCCACCCGATGCTGCTGTCACGCCACAAGCCACAAAAAACATCGCTCGTGGGTGAGAAACCAAATACCTGACAGCTCTCACAAAGGCAACAGGAGACAGAAGTCATCATTAGTTCTGGGTGCTGTTCGTCCAGCCCCCATCTGTGCGTGCCAGACCGAGGGCTCACACTACTTAAGATTTTAAGCCCATAAACCCATAGAGAGCCTACAACGTTGAGGCTAAGGTCGTACCCGTAGCCTGTGCTACGCCAGGTGCTTGGAACAGCCACCCTAAGGATGGACCTGCGCCAGGGCGGCTCGGCCATGCCAGAGGTGTCTGTCTCCATGAAAAATGGGGTTACTGGGGACACCGATGACCAGGAAGAGATAGTTCCTACGGCAACGCTAATGATGGCTTAACGGACGCTAATGTTCATCACTTACAGCACAGACATTTTTGGGGGAACGAACGGTTGTTAGGCTCATTATTATCCAAGGCTAGCTCTACACGGAGGCTGCGGGCACGGAGCCCAGCATCCCAGATGGGACCCAGTCCTCTGCTGCGGCTCAGGGGAACCTGACCCAACCGCCGATACTGACGGTGGGTGAGGACGAGCCCCTCCTGCGATGTCGCCTGGCATCCTCCGCTCTCCCCAGAGAAAACTGCTTCCCTGAGCCACATCCAGCCCCTTCCTGAGGATGGGGAGGAGGGAACTGCCTCGTGCTGCTGCAACGACACGCTAAATGACTCGACACATACTTCAGGACTGTCCTCTGCCTCGGTGGCTTTGCACCGCTAAGCGACTGGCCCGCTAGCCCTGAGCCACTCCACTGAGGGGCCCGGGGACGAGGACGGCTCGTCTCCCCCTCTGCCCTCCCCCCCTCCAGCCATACACTGAGAAGATGTGACGAAAACCCGAGGCAGAACAGCTTAGTTTCAAAACGCAATGCTTTGCAGCGCAGAGCCTTGCGAGTCGCCCGGCTCGTGCTGCTTGAGCTTGTGCTCTCCGGGAGAAAACAACGGAAGAGAAAAATTACACGACAAAGGATTATTTACAACTTTGCACAGACACCCGCACCGGAGATGCCCGAGAGGATGGAGATGCCCGGGAGGATGCAGGCTGGTTGCCAATACATCAATGCTCCTGCAAGAGAGAATGAAACCATCCGGGAGGAAAAAAGGGTAGGCTGCTTTAGGGGTGGGGGAGCGACACAACACGCTGCACGGCCATCGCAAAAGGGTGACAAACCCCAGAGAAGCGCCTTACCGAGCCCCTGCCAAGCCGGGCACCGCGCCTGCTCATGCTGAACCAGAAAAGCTTCCCGCAATGAAGGAAGTGAGACATGCCATCCGCAAAGATATGCAGGAGGACAACGGCAAAGGGAGACCAGATTTTCAGACATACCCTTCCTCCTACCCCGCGATGCTTCCTTCTTTTTACCAGGTTTTTCTTCCACTCCTTGCCACCACCGCATGCCTACGAGCTGCCTGGGTCCCCATGTTTGGACCCGCCGGGACCCTGCTGCACTCCAGCCCCGTCTCTCCTGGGGAAGAGGGGCTCTCCTGCACGGGCTTTGTGGGTTTACTTAAATCCAGTGGACGTGCTAGGAAAGGGTTTGCAATATTACGAGGGCTGGAGGCTGTAGGAAACCGGAGCTTTCCATCAAACACTCTTGGCGGTGATTAATGCCAACCTCCGCACTGCTCCATGGTTTGCTTACCGCGGGCCAGTATTCATGTCACCCACGGTCACTGCTCGCCACCGGCTGGGACGGCCAGGGGGAGGACGAGTTGCAAAAAGGAGGAGAGTATTGAGGTGACATCGGGAGAGGACGGAGGTCCCCAAGCCCCACTTCTCCCATACGGTTCAGCAATGAGGACCGCCCGCTCCGTATCCCGGGCAGGGAAATATCCCCATGGTGGTGGCCAGGGATGAGGTTTGACAAAACCTTCCCAGCCATGAGCGGCGTCAGGTGGATGCATTGCTCTCATCCCAGCTCCGGCAAGCACAGAAAAGAGACGCCAGATGAGGGTACAAAGCTCCTCCTCCCCTCCTCCCTCGTCCCTTCCCATCTCCCTCTGGCACCATTAGTAAGAATATATCTGCTTGGCAGGAGCGGAAAACATGACCTGGAAGGTGGCGGAGCCACAGGGGCCGTTTATTTTCAGGTGGGCACGGGGTGTGCCGCGGGGTGGCCCGTGGCGTGGTCCTGCAGGTTTGCCGTGACCACACTGAGCACCGTCTCTCCTCCCACCAATCAACACGGGAGGATGCCTTCAAACAAAGCCACTCCTAGGAATTCGTCAGGGCGAGAAGATGGAAACCCACAGCCAAGTCCTAACTTTGCATCGACACAGTGCCAAACACCTTTGAGCAGTGGCAGACGCGGGGCCTGAGCTCGGAGGAAGGTTTGGAGGCTTTCACGATTTCCCTGGGCGTGCTACGACCTCCGATCCGTGCGCCGGGGCAGAAAGGGTCACTACCAAATGCACCTCTCCCCCAAAAGACAAAAAGAGACCCATCCCATGTCTCGCATGTCGGCGGTCTCACCGTTAAGCCGTGCCCCTACCCGGCTGTCTCCCTCGGCCCTACTCACCGTAGAGGATCATGCTGGCGTTGGTGTTTCCTAGCTGGTTGGAGGCTACGCAGGTGTAGTTGCCGTAGTCCTGCTCGGAGACGTTGAAGAAGGTCAGTCTGGAGAAGAAGGCTTTGTTCTCCACTTTGAGTCCTTTCTGTCCTTCAGCCAGCCTGGGAGGAAAGCAGAAGGAGAGAGGCTCATGGGGGTGGCATCGGGAGGAGAAATTCCCACTGTTTTCCATGACCCCCTATCCCTTGTTCCTGCATGAGAGCGGGAACACCGAGCTTGAGGAAAAGGTCAAGCATGAAGAGGAGAAGAGAAGGGCAGGTATTGGGAGACAGAGGGGAGATGGACACCACTCCGCTGGGTCTCGTCCCTTAGCTGCCAGCCCACACTGTACCCGGGATGTCCACCGGGATGCAGAGTCACTGCTGAAGAGGATGATGGCTTTGGGGCTTGCCAAACACCGTGCAGAGGGAGGGATGCTCTGACCCCCACCAGCTGCCCGCATGCCCTTGGACCTCGCAGACAGAGGAGGAGACGGGGCCGACAGCATCCACAGGCAGCAGACACTGCAGATAACCCCTTTGCTGGACCCTAATGCCACCACTGTGGCGCTTCTCAGCCGGTGCAAAGGCTGAAGCGTTAACCGAGTGCGCTGTCTTCCCTGAACTGGTGTCCCCCTGCCGTGGTGTCCCCCACCTGCATGGCTGGGCCCATGTTTGGATGTGCCGTGGCCCCTCTGGCCTTCCCAGGGAGAAGCAATGCAAAAAATGGGTTAAAAAGCCCTTTGCCTGGGGTCAGAGAGAGAGGTTAGCACTGGCGGGACATGGGAGATGCCGGTTGACCTAAAAGGGTGACTTTCACCCCAAAGCTGGGCAGGCCATCTCTGCAGCGTAGCACACCCCGTCCCTCAACCCGTACCGTGTCTCTTCTGCCTTTCCAAGAGCAAGGGCCTGACGCTGCCTTCTGGCCACAGCCTTTAAAGAGATGACAGGGGTTTCATCCGCTCCTAAGCGCTGGGATTTGCGCTGCCAATATCGCTCTCGGCCGTTATGCCTCACCCGAGCAGGGATTTATCATGAGACCATAAAACAGAGGCGCAGGCTGCAGCGATCCTGCATGTGCTGCCTACCCAAAACCCGTCTGACTGAGGCTCCTGCAAAAAATCCCACCCCCATCAAATGCCCCTCATTTATTTTCCACCACGCAGACAGCACCGAGTTATAACATAAAGCCCTGACCTGGTTTTAACAGATACCGAGCGGCAGTTGCTCCTGATGAGATGCCCCCATTAGCCCCTGAGAAGCCCAACCTGCTGCTGTCGGAGGGGTCCCCCCCTCCGCATCCAAACCCAGGTGGAGCCAAGGGTTATCAGGGATTGCCCGGCCACCGCAGCCCCATCACTGGTTAGTAAGCTGCTGGCGCTGGGCACGGTTCGCACGGGGTCGGTGCGTGCCCTCCCATTTTTTTCCCCTTTCTCCCCCTCCCCGGGGATCTTACCGCTTGTCGTCTTTGTACCACTGGAAGTCGGCGGAGGGGACGGCGGAGGCTTCGCACAGCAGGATGCCCTTCTGCCCCACCGGCACCCCCGTGCTCTTCGCATCCGAGATGTACGGTGGGTCTGTGGGGAAAACAGGAAACCCGCGTTCAACTCCCAGCAGCTTTGGGGCATCCCACCCCCTCCCCTTGCTCCTAAAATTCCCTTTCTTTCCCTGCACATAGGAAAGAGCCCAGATCATCTCCGAGCCCATGCCTAGCTCCTGCCACTCTGGCACTGCTGTCTGGGGGATCTGGGGCAGATGGGGGACCCCACGCCGCAGCCTACTGCGTCCTCCTCCTCCAGGGACCAGAGCCCCACGACTCTAGGGAACCACGTGTGACCCTGTGCCAACCCCAAGCAGCTGAAGGGGTGGCCAGAGGGGACTTGTCGAGCACCTTCAGCTCTGTCTCTGTGTGCAAATGGTGCTACTTTCTTCCTCGCTCTCTCTCTCTCTCCCACATTTTTTTCTAACAGGAAAAAAAAATATCCTATTTACTGCTCACTTCTTTCCTCTCCCCGGAGGTTATCTGCACAGCATCTCACCATGGAAGGAAAACCCAGGTTGATGGAGACAGCTGAAGAGGAGGTGGTGGGAAAAAAAAATGGAGCTCGACTCGAAAAGAAGGGGAAAAAAGGGCAAACCACCACCTGCTCAGAAAACTGCCGCTGCGTGTTTCAGCTCTGGGGGCGAAGGCTGGGTTCACCCCGCTTCCCACCGCCCAAAGTCCCATCCCCTCGTGGGGTGGCACGGTGACCCGCTCCGTCCCTGGTCCCCCCAACTCACAGTTGACGGTGACTTTGACTCGCTGGACAACGGGCGCCGCCACATCGTTGGAGGCGCTGCACTCGTACTCGCCCGACTGCTCCCGCGTGATGCCCGTGATCTCCAGGTACTCGTCCTCGCTGATGAAGCCCACAGCTGCAGGGGCAGAAAGAGAGGGCTGTGAGCGACGGGGAGGCACAACAAACCTGTGCCCACTGGCCGGTCACCCTCTAGGACTGTGCCACACTGCCCTAGGACACCCACTCTGTCCCAGCACCAGCACCCTGACAGAAAGGTGCCCGCTACCACCGGACCTCTGCGGTGGCCCCGGCTCCGCGGAGAGCATCCCTTGCTGGAGACGCGCAGGGAGGGCAAAGGGGTCCTCCCCAAACCTGCACCCTGCTAGAATAACCTGAAATCATCTCTCCTTGGCATCTCCGCAACCCAGCCTCCTGCCGGGAGGCACCCCCGGGCTGCCCCGGCTCCGCGTACACCCCCCTTCTCTTATTTTTCAGCTTCAGTTCATTCACAGCCACTTTATCCCCATCAGTTGTGGTGCCACCATCTCCCCCTCCAGCTGAATCGCTTGGACCCTGTGCTGCTCCAGGCTCAATTTCTGCGGTACCCGTGGAGGGGACGTGCTCACCCCCCTCTCCCCTGCCACAGCTCCCGCTTTTGCTCAAAGCCGGGCAGATGCGATCGGCAGCCGTGATAGTTGCCAGGTTGACTGAGATAGTGGTGTTACAACAAAAGCAGAGTTTAATACAGAAACTCGTCAATTAGGACACATCTACCAAATGTCCACGAGAAACGCCGCTCGCCCCCAAACAAACAGCACCAGCGGGTTTTTGACAGCCCCCGAACGGGGACAACTTCTCCCTTTTCCTTTTGTTTATATCTCCCCATCGGATCTACCATAGCTGGGATGCTGTAATTACTGCGCGAAGCATCTCCGAGACCAGTGTCACACTTAATATTCCTATAAATTTTAAACGGTAGTCCTTGGTACATATGTGTGGCAATTGGTGTCATATTTTAATTAGGCTTGCCCTACACCATCTGAAATTAATAATAGCTCGAATTACCAGTGTAATTTATAAATTAACATTGCTGGAGCATTAGGAAATAAATTAGCTCTGGACAGCTGTTTCTGGGAGTGAGTGCCAATGGCAGAGAGGCCGAGCGCAGGTCCCCAGTCCCCAGGGGACGCAGCGAGCTCGGTGGCAGAGCCGGGCGATCCTGCGCTCGCCCTCGCTTCCCGCCCGGCTCCCACGGTCTCGGCGCTACTGTGACCCGACGGGTAGTGGCTCGCCGCGCTTGGCCGGTCGACTGTATACATCTCGCTCCGAACAAATGTGTGCAAAACATACACGCGGGAGGCTCCAGCAGGGCACACGCCGTCTGCATCCCACCGCCTGAGACTTTTATAGCATCTCTTCCCACGCCACGTAAATAGTGAGCACGGTCACACGTCACCGCCCGCCTGGAAAGCATGTGTGCGCAGGGGTTTGCCCCGAGCCAGCACCGATGCTGTTTCAGTATCACCCCGCCACGGCGAGCACCCCCGGCACCCACTGGGATCCCACTCCTGCAATCCCTGGTGCAGCTACTGTCAGCTCCAGCCACTGCAAATACGCTCAGACGTCATGAAATCGCGCTCTCGCCTCTCCCCGGCGCCTGATCTCGCGGCGGCCAATTCCGCACGGTGGCCACGGGACTGTGCAGGTCCACTGCTCCCTCGCGCTCCCGCACGGCCGAACTGAGGACCCCGTGCCTTCCACTACCGGAGGCTGACCTAACTGGGAAGGCTGCCCCACGCCACCCCGTAAGCTTTGGAAAGGGGTGGGGCAAGTTCTCCTGTACAACCCGCCGTGATGAATCGCCGACGTCTGCCCGCACCTTCAGCCTCGCGCCGAAATTCCCACCCGAGCAGCTCACGGTCAAACCCGCTGAGCTCATCAGTACTTAGCGCAAGGGAAAAGGCAAGATGTGAAGGCGTTACCCCAAAATCAATATCCTTTGGGGACACACAAATGGCAGCCTTACATCCACCGGGCCCGCAGCACTGTGCGCCGCAAAAAAAAAAGAGAGTAGGGGGGGAAAAAAAAAAAAAAAATCCCTTTTATGGCTGACCTAGAATCGGCTTCTCTGTAGCACAGCGCTGCCTGCTGATAAAATAACGACACAGCCGGTGGCCTTCAGATGCTCCACGCGCAAATCTGACTCCGGTTTGTGCAAAGGCTCAGATAACACTCCTCTTCCTAACTAACCAAAGGCCCTTCCCCGAGCGCACCGGAGCCGGCTCGCACGCGGCGAGAATTAGCTCTCGCCATAGCCGAGCCGTAGCGCGCGTCCCTGGTTTGATCTGGGAGCAAAGCAGCTCGAGTGCATTTCATTACCCAGCAAAAGACTTCATTACGGGAACTGCGAGGGTCAGCTTTCCACCTGCAAAAGCTCGGGAAATTGAGAGATGAAGGCTTCCTCTGTGCCCGCGTAGTGCTCATGTCTGAGATATGTACACGGTAATCGGCCGACAGAGAGGCAGAGCGCAAAGAGTTGAGGGTTTCTGTGTCTGGTGTCCTGTGTATCAGCACCCACGGGGATTTTGGCTACAGCCCATCGACCGTGATGCGCAGAGCCCACCCTGGACCCAAACAAGATGCTTTGCAGAGCTGACGCCTGCTTTTGCCCTGAGCTCAATCTAGTATTACTCATCCTCAGACAACGATGACGACAGCGTTAGGAAGACCGTCCCTGCTAGGGGCCCTGGCCAAATCCTGCCTCGTTAGTGCCAGCTACCAACACCTCAAGGAACAAAGTGACATGAGGGACACCCACCCCAAGGACACCGCTTCACGCTGGCCAAGCGGGTGACACCAAGTGACCGGGACACCCGCCGCGTCCCCCGTCCCCTCCTGCACAAGGGGCTTTGCAAGAAAACTGGGTCCGTAAAGGTGGTCCGCTGCCGGATCGCGCCGGCGCCCGTGTCGGCCGAGGGGCGAAGGTGCGGACCGAGAGTAATTGCCCAAGCGCTGGGCTGCCCGGCCTCTGCGGTTTTGCCTATTTATAATGGGAAGCCTTGTTGATAGTTGGACAAACCTCATTCATTAGTGACTGCCAGCAATGGAAAAACAAATAGACGGGACCCGGGGAGCAGGGCCGGGGTTACGCAAACGCAATCTGTAAGCGCAGACCTTGCTGCGTAGAAAGCAACAGGGTGCCCGTGTCACCGTGGCTGCCGAGGTCCCTCGGGGCTGGCGGGGCGCGGGAGGGACATCTACCCGCTCCACAGGTTGCACGGGGACACGGATGGTGGTGTGCTGACCTTCCCTTCCCTTTCCCCACAGAAACCCTCAGTGTCACTCTGAGAACCACCAAATCTGACTTTTACGTTGGATCTCAGAATTTAGGTTCCTGCCCTGTTGGGTTTCTTTATTTTATTTATTTATTTATTTATTTATTTATTTATTACACAGTTTAAAAGTTCCCCAGCGTAGGAGCGAGGCACGCACCAGCCCAGGTTTTGGATGGGGGTTATTTCTCCACCCACTCTCACATATATGAGGCCCTTTGGGATCTCACCCACCGCTCGCCTGAGGCTGCACCTACAGCAATGCCACGGGCACCCAACCGCCGCAGTCCCTGCCTCCCGAAAGCACCCGGAGCTCGGGGATGCTCGGGGTGGGGCTTGCCCGGGGCCCCGCGGCTCCGACCCCAGCCCTGCTCCCCCTGAATTGATGACGGGAACTTTTCAAAGCTCTCTCTGCTTGAGCACAATTAGGAGCTGAAATATTGCAGGAATTAACGGGAGAGCGCTCTCATCTCCTCAGGAGCTAGAAAACCATCACAGCCAGCACCCATCATTATTCTTATTAATACTAATAATATAACGCAGGCCAGAAATGGAAGAGCCACGGACTAGGGAAAAGAGTAATCCTTGCTCAGCAGCCGAGGATGATGAACTAACCCGGTGTGAGCTGGGGAGATGCAAAACCCGAGCTTGAATCCGTCTGCTCGGCGAGCGGGAGCCCATGCACAGACCGCTATGTACTATTTAGGTCTTGCTCTGCCAGACCTGCAACTCCGCAGTTCTCCATAAAAAAACCTCAAGGAAGGGGAAGCTGAAGCACCAAGGAGCAAGGGGGAAAACTCAGCCCGGAGCTGCAAAATACTCAAGACGGGCTCGATGCATAACGAATAGCCAACGTCATGAGCAGAGCTGGGCAGACCCCACAGATGGCAAAGCTCTGCTTGGGGTCCCACACGGCGCAGATGCGATGAGGTGCGGGGCAGATGCCTCGTGCACCCACAGTCCTCCCTCCTTGCCTTTCTCCTTCCCTTGCTTCTCCTCCTTTTCCCAGCCTGACTCATCTCCCTTCTGCCTCCTCCTACCCATTGAACCTCTGACAAGATAATAACTCACCGGAAAGCGAACACATGTTCCCAAATTAATTACGAGCCGCTGTCCCCCAGCTCGCCATTGCAGCCATGTTCAGGTCTCTAGGACACATCGCGTACGGCTTTCTCTGGCTGAACCCTGCCCACGATGCCATTAACAAACCGACCTGGGAGCGAGGAATTGCTCTCCGCTGCGGCGTCCTGCCCTGCCACCGACCCGTGGTGCGCCAAGCGAGGCCGCCCTCATTACTTCTGCGCACCGTGTTAGCTCCCGAGGACCACAACCCTATCGAAGCGGTCCCTGCTCCCAGCCACGCGGCACACCGTGCCAACCGCGTGGCACACCATGCCAACCACGTGGCACGCGGCACAGCGGTGGCGCATCTTTCCCTCTGCCACATGCCCGTACCGACCCCCTGCACCTCGGAGCAAGGCAAGCCAACCCAGCCGTCCTGCGCTGCGATATTTCCACCTCTGAAGCTCAAAGGCGCGACCTCAGCAATCCAACCCACAACGGGTTTCATCTCTGGATGCCCAAAGTCCGCGGGCAGGTCCCAAGGCGCCACCCTGCCCGCCACGCCGTGCCGCTGCCTTTGCCGGGCACCGATCCTACTAGCCGGGATTGGCTGGAGAAGGAGAATATTTTATGGAGATAATTTTATTAAAATGTTTACAACAATGCAGATATTGACATCTCGCTTCAATCAATAGCACAATTTATTGTCCTTCAAGGTGAACATTAAGCCAAGCTGCCCATTAGTCAATATTTACCTCCAAGGTCTATAAATCTTTATACGGGCTTCAGCGGGTGTTGACAGCGGCTGATTCCAGATAAGTAAAAGTAAGAGCGTGAAACATTGCTCCTTTTGGAGGTGAAATAGTAACTAGTTAATTACAGTCCCTACAGCGGTTCTGAACTATCAATTTATGGCTACCTCCGGCAATAAAAATTAACATCGCACAGACTCCCGGCTCCGAGTGACGCGCTAAAACCGAGAGCCATATATTTCAAACGTCACTCCGATGCGGTAGTGATGGCCATCCTATAACAGTTTATAGTAAATAAATAAAACACATAAAGGTAATAAGAGCAAACTGCCAGCGCCCGAGACCTGCTTCACCTCTCCTGCGCTGTGGCCGTGGGTGGAAAAATCCAGGGCGGATGATTTAGTAGCATCGCTCAGGCAGCTCGGGTCCTGGCGTGCAGGGAGGGAGGTACGGGAAGGAATCACCCCAAAACTGAGTGCTCAAAGCAGGCATGACACAGCCCTGGGTAAAAAAGAGCTAAGGCCGCCTCCAGCACATGCCCTGGCCGAAGATGGGGGAAGCATCTGTGTCACCTCTTATTATTCAGTATTACCCACTCCTGACTGCTCAATTAACACATAAGGAACAAAGTTCAGGCGGTTCAAAAACTCCCTTTCATGTTTTTGTTTGATCAGGCAAATGACACCGGCGAGGGTGGCTTCCCCTCCATGCACCCCCTCCTTCCCACTCCCCGGTGCCGGCTTAACGCCGCCACGCTCCGGCGAAGCAAAATTGGGGGTAATTAACGTGCTGGAAATCACCCAGAGCCATCATTAAAAAAATGATTTTTTTTTAAGATTACCCTATCGACCCAGGCAAGCACGGCGCGCTCCTCTCCTCCTCTCACGAATATTACATCCCCGTGTCGCGGGCTTCTGCCCCTTTCCATCAGCAGCCCCCCTTAGAGCACAATCCCTTCAGAAAGCACAACCTACACGACCAGCGTACAGCAGACGAGGGGTACGAACCTCCTCTTCTTCATTTTTCACAAGCCTTCAAAAGAAGGACAATAAACCCAGAAACCGGCACACGGCATATCAAAGACTGCATCGTGCTTACACGGGGCCAAGCCTCTCTCCCTTTGAGGTTTCCTGACGACAAGGAAAGAAATCTCTCCTCTTACATGTTTTTCCGTGTTAATTAGCATGTTTCCGTGGCCTGATGTTGTGCGAAGCCCCAGGGGATGCTGCTCTCGCTGCCGGGCTTTTGCGACGCGCTCAGGGCTGTGGGAGCTGCGCAAGTAGCTCCCTCCGCTGCTGCAGCCTGCGGTCCCTCCTCATCCTCACGCCCCGGAGGGGGAGAGGGTCACCGTCACCAATTGTGCCACCAAAGAGAGGGGAAATACCCCGTTCTCCTTACTCGTACCCTTCATTTAACTGGATTCGGCAGAACTTTCACAGCCAATTTTGCTCCATCCCCTCACATGAGGCAGCATGGGTGGAGAGGGTCTCCCAACGCAAGCTAAGCGACAGATCCATGCTTGCCCTAAGTCCTTCTCCTGCACTGGTATCAGGGTCCCCTCCAGCCCAGGGCTGCAGGACCCTCTCCTCATGCACAGCCATGCAGCACCGCGGCTTCTCTTCTCCTTACAACTATTTTGGGTGTAACAGGGAGCCGATGGTGCCTTGCGCTTCTCCTTGACATGCAATGGAGAAACCACCCCGGCGTGGTTTTGGGCTGACATGAGCAGAGGTGACTGTTTCTGAAAGCCTCATCTCTGGCTGCCCATAAACATGGAGAGAGGACACAGGGACTTCAACAGGCACCCTCCGAACACAACTGGCAGCCAGGAGGGAACACGAAGGCTGTAGCTCTACAGACCGTTGCCAAACCTCCACTCCTTGCTGCCAGGGAACGCATTTTCTTCGACTTCTTGTGCTGCTCTGAGCTAGATCTGAGACAGGACCCACCTTTGTGGCTGCATTTACTCAGTGCATCTACAGTTGCACAGACCACACTTGGGGCACACATGTCATAGAATCACAGAATGGTTGGGGCTGGAAGGGACCTTAAAGACCATCTCATTCCAACCCCCCTGCCCTGGGCAGGGACACCTCCCCCCAGCCCAGGTTGCTCCAAGCCCCGTCCAACCTGGGGCTCCAGGGATGGGGCAGCCACAGCTTCTCGGGGCAACCTGCCCCAGGGGCTCACCACCCTCGCAGCCAAGAATTTCTTCCTAATATCTCGTCTCAGTCTCCCCTCTTCCAGTTTAAAACCGTTCCCCCTTGTCCCATGGCTCCCCTCCCTGATCCAGAGTCCCTCCCCAGCTCTCCTGGAGCCCCTTTAGGCACTGGAAGGGGCTCTAAGGTCTCCCCGGAGCCTTCCCTTCTCCAGGCTGAACACCCCCAACTCTCTCCGCCTGTCCTCCCAGCAGAGGGGCTCCAGCCCTCCCAGCATCTCCGGGGCCTCCTCTGGCCCCGCTCCCACAGCTCCATGTTCTTCTTGTGCTGAGGACTCCAAAGCTGGATGTAGTATGTCATACGATGCTCAAATATTTAGCTATTAAGTGGGCGCGTGCCACACATCTCACAAGTTACTGGGACATGCAAATAGCAGAGACACTCCAGACACCACCACGTCCCCTGTAACCGGTCGCTCAGCCTATATTTGCAGCCTATAGCCTATATTCACCACAGACAGCAAAAAGGAGGCACAGGGAGCTGAAACGGCCACCTTGCCACCGTGCCCTGCGTCCAGGGTCGGACCTCCCGTGCCAAGCCATGCTGGGGACGCCTGCCGGTGCCGCTCGCCTCCCGGGCGCTGCGTAACGCTGCTGAGTCGATCTAGCTGCCCATTATAGCACCATTGTGAAGAGTTTTTAGCTTAAAAGTCCTTGAAAGTTTCCCACTGTGACTCGTCAAACAAGATCTTTTTCACTTTTCCTCTCTTCTCCGCTAACAATATTTATACTCATTTCTTTTATTGAAATCTATCTGCCGCCTGTTCTATTAAAGCCGCCTGAGTGGCAGCTCCTATTCTCTGGGAGCCTGCAGCCCATCTATTCTCCAGACAATGAGGTACAAGCAGTCTATCTTCTATTGTGCTTCCCGGCCTTCGGCTCTCAAATCTTCCATCTCAAAAAGGCACGTCAGAGATGCCACCACGCAAAAGATCGGGATCCCGGGCTGTACAGGGGCTTCCCGGCGCCGGCCGGGCTCGCTGCCCTCCCTCTCCGGGCGAGCATCTCTAGGGAGATGCTGCCGTGGTACCCGTGGTCCCTCGGGGATGCTTCTCCCTGAGCACCGCAACCGCACACGCACGGCTCGCTGCTGCCGGGATGTTTGCGGGCCTCAGACAACTTATTTGTTACCGGGAATAAAAGAGGAGCATTAAACCTTTTGTTTGCAAGAAGTAGTTCCTTGGGAAATAAAAGGATTATGGAAATTAATATTTAAAGGAACAAAACAAAACGACTCGGGGACCAACCACCCTTGAACGAGGCTCTAACTCAGGAGCAAACGAGTCGAATAAAGAATAAGCCCTTTTACTTCGGCACAAGGGAGAGCTGGGCGAGCTCGGAGGCGGCTCGGGGCTCGGCAAACCGGCAGCCACCATCCTCGGCCTCTCCCCGCCGGTGCTGGTGAGGACGTCGAGCCCCAGGAAAAGATCCTGATGGTACGTGCCACCCCGTTAGATCAAATTAGCAACAGTCGCAGTTCACAAAGCGCCTAAGTGGTGTCGGGTCTGTAGCAAAGGTGGGTGTAGGGCTCATTAGAGGGACGCTTTTCCTAATGATATGAATTAATCGCAAGCACAGAGCCGGGCATCCTCCTCCTCAGCCCTTGGGGTCCACCTGCTCAGAGGCGGGTGGCCCTCGTGGTGGCGCCGGGAGGGACGGATGCTCCTAGAGGGAAGGTTCGGCAGAGGTGGTGACCGGCACCAAGCTGCTTCCCACCCAGCTTTTCCACCTCCTTGCAGGCAAACAGGCAAAAGGCACATGAACACCAAGTATGGAGGCTCCCGTGGAGCCGAGCCCTCTCCAGGGCTACTGATGAAACGGCTACTGCCGGCAGCTCCGCGCTCCAGCACCAAGGCTGCTCCCAGGGCACCTCTCCTCCTCCCCTGCTCTCTCCCGCAGCCGGACCCTAACGAGCCGCCCAACGAGAAGTCCTCTCTTCCTTTCTCTCCTCGCTCTTTCTTCCTCCCCGCGATTTTTTCCCCGTTGCCGCCTGCAAGGTGAGAGAGGACGGCGTCGCCAGAATGAAAGATTCTCCTGCGTGCCCTCTCCCAGCAGCGGCCCTAATTCATTTTTCATGGCCCCTCGCAGTGACAAAAGCCGCTGCTTCTCTCTTGTAAGCGTGCGCCATGCCATAAGTCAAAGCTGATGTGCATTTTCCCCCTGGGTGCCGAAGCTGTGCTTTTGATTTAATTTGTCCCGTTGTTTGGCGCTCAGCCTTTGCCGGTGAGTTCCTTTGGAGAGGCGGGCGAGGTAGGGTCTCCATACGCGCGGAAAGACTGCCTGACAGATGGGGTACGGTGGGGTAGTGTTTAAATAATTTGCTGCAATGATACCGAGACGTCGGAGAGTGACAGATGCTGCCGGAGAAAATCGCTCAGACAAAACACGCGCATCCTGTTTGCGGGAGCGCTGCTCCTCGATTAAATCCGGTCGCAACTCGGCTTTCCTGAAGCCCATCCCATTTCTGGCAGCTTTCTCGCCGTCTCTCGCAGAAGCTGTGCTGCACAAGGCTCGGCCAGGAGAGATAACACCAAGAAACGACGCGCTCCTGCCGGCTACTCGCAGGACTTTTGCAGAGCAGACCCCCAAAATAAAATCCCCTGCCGGGATACTGGTGGCGAGGATCCACCGCGTCCCCTCCCAACCACCCGCCCCTGCGCGCAACCGGCATCGCTCTGCAGGNTGCAGGCGGGAGCATCCCCGTCCCCTGCCGAACGCGAGGAGCCCCGCTTTCCTCCGGATTTGTCTGAAAAACAGCTGCTGCCCGCCAGGACCGTAGGGTCCCTCTGGCTGCAAAATTTAAACCCAAAGGCTTTCTCCGCAGGACAAGCTCTTAAGAAGCAATTGCAATCCGAAGCGTTAAATGGCTGTAACCTCAGTTAAGCTGCATTTCAGCCGCATTAAGAAAATATCCCTAGGATGGGAAGCAA
>VZSZ01007628.1:35685-46790 GCA_013398815.1 Ibidorhyncha struthersii
CTCCATCATCTTTAGCCCGTCTTTATTTTTTCAGACACGCTATTTTCCAGCCCAGTGGCCTTGCTCCGTCCCTCGTGTTTTATGGCGCTGATGTCTCCATTTCTGGAGGATCATTCGCAATATTGCGGCTTATTGAGAGAAGCCGGGGAAACGCACGGGCGGCGAGATGGATGGCCTCGGCACGGCCGGGGGGCACGGGGGGCTGGCGAGGGCGCCGGGAGCCTGGGGAGGGGAGATGGGAGTAGCAGGGATGGGTGATGCTGGTCTCCCGGGAGGGAGTGGGAACAGGGGGAGCGGAGAACGGGCTGAACCCCATCCCTCGAGCCCATCGTCCCCCAGCTCCAGGTCTCCCGTGAAGGTATCAGCCCCGCTACGGCTGCTGGGAGGGCAGCGAGAGGCATTGCTCTGCCAGGGAAAAGCCATTTTAAACAACAGCAGTGTATCGCAGGAAGGGGAAAAACCCATGGGCTACGGCATTGGTCTGGCTTTAAATTATACCGTAGGAGGATAAAAATAAAAGAGAGGGAGACAGAGAGAGAGAGAGACCGGCAGGAAAAAGAATTGCCATTGTTTTACCAAGCAGATGGGAAAGTTCAGGGGATCAGAAAAAGACTATTATTATCTTGACTCGACCGAGAGAAGATGGGAAAGGAAGAAGCATTTTTTTTCCCCTGCAGTGAGTTACACCGTGGCAGCAGTCATTTCAGGAAGGAAACGGTGCCATCGGCTCCGGGCAGCGCCCGAGTTATCCCTATGGCCTGGGCACACCGCCGGGATTTGGCTTTTTGCCCCCTTCCCCCTGGCAGTGTCACCGCATCACGCACCGTGCAAGGACGGGGCGGTGGGCAGCGGAGGGGGTGACCGGGGCGCGCATCCCTCCCTGCCTCCAGCTGCGGCAAGGTGCCAGCTGTGCCGCCAGATGTGCCCGCTGCCAGCGGCCCGGCAGCTGTGGGTGCCCCTCCGCGGCACCGCCGGCTCCTGGTCCTCCCCGTGCCGTCGCCGGCTGCCTGCCCGGCCCCACGGCAGCACCGCCTGCCCCCACGACCCAAACCCCTGCTGCCCTGCCCCAGAGCATTCAATTTAGAAACATCAAATCGAGTCCAACCGTAACCCAGCACCGCTAAGTCCACCCCTAAACCACCTCCCTAAGCGCCATGTCTTTTAAATACCCCCATGGTATACGATTTGCTACAAACCATGCGAGAGTACACTAAATACGTGACAAATCTCCCCGCTTTTCCTGCTGGCCGCGTCACCATGAGCAGAACACAATTCCCCCCCTCCCAATTCACATCACAAGCCCTTTATTTCTGCACGTGCAACAGTGACTGGTGCCTCCGGGGCGATTCACGGCTGTTGCTCAGCTTGGTACGGGGCAGCCGAGCAGCTCCGGCTCGCGAGCACGTTTCAGCTCTTTGCCCGTCCGAGCGCAGCAGCGTTTCTCAGCCTCCCCAGAGACGAGGAAACTCTCTTTCTACCCATTTTCAGGCTCGGGGAAGGGCACAGCCCCAACGCCCACGGCGCTGGCCCAGCACAGACACCGACAACCGATTTACAAACCGGAGCGGACACTGGTGCAACTTCTTCCCCGCCAAGCATCAAGGACAGGGAAACGAGGAGGTGGAGCGCAGGTCTGCTCCGTCGGAGCATCTTTCACCCACCACGTCCCTCTTTGCAGTCATTTTGCGACTCCCAATTTTTTTCCCCCTTTCCCTCCAGCATATTTTGCAGGGTTTCTTTCTCTCCTCCCCCCTTTTCCTCCCTCTTCTCTCCGCCACGTGGTCCTTCCCTCGGTCCCTACACCTCGCCTTGTCACCTTGACTTCTCCGCACCCACGTCTCCCCCGGGATGCCGAGAGGGGCTGGCAACCTGCCCTGCCTAATCCTGCGGCTACCGACTCCTTGGGCACTTAATATTCACGACAGAGAGAAACATTTCACGGCGAATTGGACGCACATTCAACTGGAAATGGAAATTTTATGACTCTTCTCACTCTGCGCCGCAGATTACACCAGCTGAGAAAACATGGAAGCAAATGAACAACCTGTGAACTGTAAAGTATATTAATAATGAAATCACAGCCCGGGAAATGAAGGCTTTATTCTGTTTATATTCTGCTCCATTAATAGAGAGCGCTCGCGCTAGCTCCACCCCATTAGCCGGCAATCTGGGCAGGGGAAGAGCGCAAGGACGGCAGGGGAACGGCGGCGGGGGGGAAAAACCTCCTTCCCATCAGGGCACGCTTCCCCAGGGCAGGAGTTTGGCTCAAAGCTTTCCCTTGCACTGCCTCCGCCAACGGATGGTGCGGGCAGGTGACCGCGGGAGATGCCTTTGGCCTGGGCGCCCGGCCCCGTGCAAGCTCGGTGAGCAGAGCAGATATTGCAAGGGACGGAAGGGAGCGGCACGTGACGCTGGGAAGAGGAGGAGCACGAATTCAAGGGGAAAATCGGCCCCAGCACCACCAGAAGCCCCCCAGCGTGGTTGGCGGTGTCAGGAAAACCATCCATGCGCAGCTTCGTGGTAGAGCGGTGAATCCTCCCTCTGCTCATTCCCGCCCTGCCGGGGGCTGGAGCATCTCCACCGCCTCTCCGGGCATCCTTCCCACCCCTCATCACGGCATTCCGGCCCCGCAGGGACGCAGGTACCCGACGTGCGTGGCCGCAGCCCCAATACCACGCTGATGGCTGCGGGGGAGCAGCAGCAGACCGAGCCGGGCTAGCAGGGCTTGGGCAAATAAATATTTCGGTGCCATTCGCCCACACTCACCCCTGCCCTTGGCTCGGCAGACCTGGGCCACACGTGAGGCAGCCCAGCCGGGCTCTCTCCTCCCCGAAAACAACTGCGGCGGCTTATGCAAAGCACATCACGGGAGCTAAAACAAGCCCGAGCCGAGTTTTCTATAGCTGGAGCGACCCGGTGTTGACAGAATGGGGACGCGTTTCCACAGCTCAGATTTTTATAATAATACCTCGGGGGAGTCGCTGGCAAAGTTTGGCCCAAATATAATTAGTTTGCACAGCTATTAGGGGCTGATAAAAGGTTTTAATTTGTGTGGAGATCTCTCGAATCTCAGACACTCCCGTCCCTTGCTCTTCCCCACGCCAGCCGCATGAAAGGCGAGTCCCAGGCAGGGAGCGAGCCGCCGACACAAAGCCACACGTTTACTAGGGAAGGAGGGAGCCGCGCTCATCGCTAAAGAAAAGACAGAAAATCCGGCAAGCTGACACCGGCGGCACGTTGGGTTTTGTCCGCCTCGTCCCACCACGCCAAAGAAATAACTAACATCTCCCCTTGCTTCCCACAGTTTAGCCGAGGCACCGCTGGGGATGGAGAAAGGATGCCGGAGGGTGGGATGCTCGGGCAGGGGGGCGGCGAGGGCGTTATCCCGGACAACGAGAGCGAATAGGAACTTCCCCCGCTGCCCTAAGCCAGTCCCGCCGCCGCTCTGCGTACGCAGGGCTGACCAGATTGTCGTGCAGATGGGTCGGCTCGGGAGCGAGAAAAACAAATCTCCGATATTCTTATCACCATGGCTTTGCACGGGGGGGGGCAGCTCCCTCACGCTGGGGACGGCGGCAGCACAGCCTGGGGCCTTTTGTGACACCACTGCGGGTCTCGCCCTTGCAGGAAAGGTGGCCAGTGCCCGATGGGATGAGCTGAAGGATAAAACATGGGGGTGTGGGCAGAGTTGCCCGCTTCCCCCCCCCACCTCCCCGGGTAGGGCAGCGCCGCTGCTCCGCAAGGGCGACCATCCCACCCGCTTCCCCCAGCTGATGAGATAAGGAGTCGAACGCGCTCTGCCTCCGGCAAGGAGGGAAAGCGTGACATTGCAAAGCTATGTTTAGGGAATATGCTCAAGCCCAGAGGGTGGGGTGGTTTCTTTTTTTCCTCCTTTTCTTAAGGGAAAGACATTGCCTCATTTGTAGCTGGTAGGGGTCTTGTTATTTTTGGACCAAGATGCAGATTTTAAAGGCGGCTATGCCAAATATACAAACAAATCAGCTCAGAGAGTTCATTTCCACCACGCGGGGAATCAAAAATATTACTTATATATATATATACACACACACACACGTACAAGTACATAATCTCCCATTGCTTGGAAAGAGCAGGAGGCACCAGGACGCATCAGCTAAACGGAGCTACCCACCGCCAAGCGCTTAGCACGTGGCACGCTAAGCGTGTTTAAGTGGCTCCATGAAGAAAGCAAACCCTGGAGCCCATGACACCAGATATATCTTGCCCTACTGGGCCAGATCCTGCTCCCATGGGAGGCGATGGGGAAGCTGCTGGCACTCAAGGGGCTAAAATATTCACCCTGCTCCTGGGCAGGATCCCGTTGCCGGTCGCGGCACGTGTCCCCATGCTTCGCAAGCAATCCCTGCCAGCTTCTCCTTCACCACGACCACACGCACAAAACTAGCGTCCGTCTCAAAGTTTTGCTCCTCCAAGAGCACCGCAACCTATTTGTTTGCACCCCAAGCGATGCAAACGGAGCCGGGCCACTGGTGACCCTTTTCCCAGCCGATCTGTCCAGCGCGCGCTGATTAAGCGCGCATCAAATCCGGTGGCAGATTTACAGGTTAACAATGATTTAGTGGAGTGCACCGCAGCCAAATTAATGCCGGCTATAATGTAGTTTACCTCATTAAACAATGCACACCAAGATCCTGTCTGTTGTAAAACAATTGGTCTCTGAAGCCTAGTGTTCATCTTCCAGGGTTGCTGGGAGATAATAAATGGGTAATATTCCGGCGATAATGGTAATGGAGTCACGGCTCAGAGCTAATATTATGGCAAAGCAGTAATTATTTCAACAGTAAACAAGGGGACGGTTGAGCTGCCGACAGGATTGGAGCCGGTTGAAATGCTTCAGTTAATTTAGCTGGAGCCCAGGCCTGCAACTGCCTCTTGGAAGGAGGACAAGGTGCTCGGCCACCACACGAGTTGGCTGAGCCTCCGCGAGACACCCGGCCACCATGAGACCGGGGGGGACGCACGCAACGAGGTGAGGTGGGACTTCACGCGCAGCATGGCGGCCAACCCAACCCAACGCTGCAGCTCAGGGCTGGCTCTGTGCTCCGTCATACAGCCATGGCAGGACAACTCCCTGCTCTTCTTTGGGACACTGCTTGCGTTGGCTCACGCAACACCTCGAAAGGAGACAAAAGGCAGTGCAGAAAGACGACACCCAGGATGAACACAGAAGCAGCCTCACACAAACCATCTGCTCGCTCCTAGAGATATCTCCCGGTTAAACGGACCAGCAGAGAGCACGGCTCTCCGGTCTTAAGTTAATTAGGTGACTCGAGGCAGGGGTAAAATGACCCATCTCGCGAGATGCTGAGCTGATCACCGCGAGGGACAAGACGACACAGAAGCGGGCAGAGATTTTCCCACCCAGGGGGATCCCCCTTCTCTCGGTGCCTCCCAGCCGGGCTCCACACCTGATGCCCAACCTACAAATATCCCCCCGCCTCCTGTCCAGAGCGGACCCTGGCAAGATGAAGATGGCAAGTGATGCACTCAATGGACAATCCTCTGAGAAGGGAGGACGTGTCCCTTTCCCAGGGACAGGCAACTCTTCAAGGTGGATTTTCTTTGCAGTTGCCTGTCCTCTCCTTTTAAGCCCCGCCAAGAGCCAGAAAGAATCAATATATCCAAATATACCGGACTTCTCCCAGAGTCCCTTCGCTGGTTTGCTGCTGATGTATAGACAGATGATCTCATGAGGCCTCTGTCACATTAGGCCACTGTGTCTCATCTATCTTAACTGCATATACAAGCTGTGATTACTACTGCATCTGAGTGCCTCACGTCTTGAATATATTTATCCTCCCATCGGTCCTGCGAGACAAGGGACCGCTATTGTACCTCTTCCAGGGCGGACGAGGAGGACCACGGAGGTTAAACGAACTGATCACGGAGGATATCTGGGCTGTGGCAATGTCAGGATCCCCCGAGCATCGCCCCTGTCTCATGCCTCTGCCTTGCAAAGTGCCCGGGAGGCACCTACCCCGCAAATCCCAGCTCGGACTCCAGCTCCGCACGGGATCTAGCTTTCAGCACCCAGCCTAATCCGGAGATTAATGAGGGATTCCTGCTATAAAGACCTCTTGATCAGACCTCTTACGAGTAAATACACCATCAAGCCAAACAGTAATGTTTTCCTACCCTGGCAGCTGCTGTCTTAAGCCTTACACCAGAATCCATCATGCTACAGCAATAATCAAAAAGAAATTAGACAAATCCATGGCAGAAAAGTCCATCAAGGGCCGTTAAGGATGATGACTTGGATGCAGCCTCTGGCTCAGGATGTCAGCGCACAGCAGACCGGTGTGCGGCCAGGCAGATGTGCCATCGAAGGTATCTGCGTGCACACACCTAGTTTTTACACCCTTTCCTCGTGTCCCTGGCCCCGACACGGCATGATAACCACGCTTGCCGTCTGACCACGGAGCCCTCGTTATCACTACTGTTAAGCCGTGCCTCCTCCTCCTGCGGGGGAGAGGCTGCCGAGCCCTCATCCCTCCCGGGAAAGGGTGCGCTTCAGTTCCTCAGCACTTTTCCCCAGTGTAACAGGAGGCATGACGAGTCTCGTGTCTGCAGCACGGATAGATATCCCCGGTTAGCTCACCACGGTGCCGCCGGCTCTGCGAGCGAGCAGCTCCGCGCGCTTCGGCGTCACCCTGCGCCCGGCAGCTCGGGACGCTGCACTTTCTCCGAGCCAAGAAATGCCAGCCGTCGTCCGCCGGGAGATGAAAACCGCCCCGACAACGTGGCAATCGCCATGACAACATCAGAGTTACCCCCCAAAATAAATAAAAAGCCCAGTAACTATGGAAACACCTGAGTGACCCAAACCAGACTATTAACTAGAAGAGCTCTCCGCAGTTTACAGATGGCATCGGCACCGCGAGGCTGGGGACCGTAATACAGCCGAAGCCTTCGGAACAAAGAGATGCTCAGCACCTATGGGTGCAAACACAAATGTGTGGGCACACACAACACTGCCTTTCAGACCCCAGTGGCCAAGTCCCCTGCAAAACCTGCATCGCCTCTGCAAAGATGCTGCTGCCTTCACGCCGGATGTTATACCTGGACCACGGTTATCAACAACCTCTCTTTGCCCTCCTCCCTCCCTTCACCCTGCTGAGGACGCCTCTCTTGACTGCCAGCCTAATGGTCTCGGCACCGCAGGGGTGCCAAGGGGGGATGCAGCCGCCCCATCGCATGCCAGAGCTTGGCTGCCCAATACGGTTTCGGTGAGCTGTGGTTTCGAAGCCCCAGCGCCCGGCAGCTCTGGTGGCGGTCCCCCAGAGCGGTTAAGCCTCCTCCATCGAGGCAGAAGAAGCTGTGACTACACCAGCTCCCCTTTCTTGTTCCAGCTCAACCTGTTCAGCTGCATCAACAGGCGTTGCTGTGGGGTTAGTACCACATCGCTGCGAGAAGAAATCAGAATGGACAGAGAGGGGTGACGCAGAGGGACATAAGATAGCACGTGTCAGTCGGAAGGGTTCACAGACCCCTGGCTCCAGAGCCAGTATCCTGCTCTTTTTGCTTATGGCAGGAGGATGGGGACGGGCGCAGGTAGGGCCAGCCACCGTGCAAGGCTCTGAGCAGCGACGGAGGCACCGACGAGGCCAGCGCTCCTGCCATTCACCGTCGGGAAACTCTTCCTCCGGTTCACTCAGGCTGAGAGAGTTGGGGGCGTTCAGCCTGGAGAAGAGAAGTCTCCGGGGAGACCTCAGAGCCCCTTCCAGTCCCTGAAGGGGCTACGGGAGAGCTGGGGAGGGACTGTGGATCAGGGAGGGGAGACATGGGACGAGGGGAAACGGTTTTAAACTGAAAGAAGGGAGATTGAGATGAGGTATTAGGAAGAAATTCTGTACTGTGCAGGTGGTGAGCCCCTGGCGCAGGTTGCCCCGAGAAGCTGTGGCTGCCCCATCCCTGGAGGTGTCCAAGGCCAGGTTGGACGGGGCTTGGAGCAACCTGGGCTGGGGGGAGGTGTCCCTGCCCAGGGCAGGGGGGTGGGACGAGATGATCTTCAAGGTCCCTTCCAACCTAAACCATTCTATGATTCACTCAGCTCCTGAGGCTATGCAGTAAAAATGCTCTCCTCCTCCTGGCTGCGGCAAACTCTTCCAGCCCTCCAAACCAAACAGAGCCTCAAAAAGAGGCTTAGCGGCTCCCATAACGTGGCCACAACTGCAGACGTGAAAATTCAGCACAGCTTACCAGACCAAGCCGCTAAAACGCATATTGCACTGGACCAGAGCAACGCAGCGGCGAGAAAACAGCCAAGCAGTCAAGGGAGCATCGGGAAAAGGGTCTCGGGTGAGATCAGTCGCCAGGGAGCCGGGCTGCTCTCGGTGCAAATCCTCTGAAGGACCCGACCGCACGCTCCCCTGGTGAGCAAACACTCTTACTTGCTCCATTTCCCACCAAGAGCCGCACAGTAGGCTTACAGCTGCCAAGAAAATAATAAAGCTCGTGAAGTGCCTTTGCACAGAGGAGCACTCGCCGGCGCAGGCATGGGGACCGGCTCCTTCAGCTACCCGTCTGCCCGTGCCTGGCACAGACAGCGCTATCAAAGCCTCTCCCCAGCGACATCGGCGAGAGCCGCTTACCCATCCGCTATGTAAACCCTTAAATTATGCACCGGCTTTCCCTTAACCGATTCTCCCCGGTCCCTTTCCTCCACCGCTCCAAGCGAGACGGAGAAAGACGGTGAGAAGCAACAGGAGGCGGCTCGCTCGAGACTTCCCCGGGGACGAGCGGCAAGGCAGACTTACAACCGAAAGAGGGGCCGGCAGCTAGCTTTGGGTCCCCGCTCGCTCCTGCCTCTCCAAATTAAGAGTATATCCTACCAGGGAAAGGGCTACCGTCTCGGCATCTGTGCTAGCACCTCTCTGCACCTGCCCCGGCTCTTGTTTCAGTCCCTGCGCTTCCAATCCTCCTCTCTCCTATGTGCGCTGAATGTAAAACGGAGAAGTAGAGGTTCCCCTCGGTGGCTTGGCAGACCCAGAGAGAGAAACGGAGGAGCTGACTACGGAGACAGGCGGCCACCGAAGTTGTCTCGGGCCACCTCTGGGCTCAGCACCCTCCGCCAGCAGGAGGCCAGGCTCAAGTAAATCTCTGTGATCATTTGTTCCCTTTGAGTTTTGAAAGCAGAATGCCTAATCATGCCCAAAATCAGGTAAGAGCTGCTGCTGCAAATTACACGGCGCCACAGGTAATTTCTGATTAGCTCACTCTTCCTCTCCTGGTGCATCCTCAGTTTCCATAGCAGCTAAGTCCTAAGTAAAATGGAAACATCTGGTTCAAGCGCAGGTAAAGATTCCCTGGGGAAAGAAACCTGCTGGATGGCAGCAAACACAGAAAATAGCCCTCGCGAAAGAGAGAGGCATCGTAAGCCCCGAGCCCAGTTAGGAGAGGATGGATGGCACAGGGGGGAAGGCAGCGAGGGGCACAGAGCGGGAGAGGAGGGTCCTGGGGGAGCAGCAGGGGACGCGGGAAGGAGAACGGGGCTGTGGGGAAAACGAGATGCACGTGAAAAACAGGCAGCGAGGAGGCTGAGCGCGACAAAAACACATTGTCAGGGTAGGCAAGGGGAAGGGGAGAAAGAAGAAAAGGCGTCAGGGTGGGAGCGCGTGGTGTGCCTCAACTGTAAATGCCACCTGATGGCAACAAATGCAGTGACAGCAGATGCCACGGACAGACACTCGGGGCTGGAGAGCAGCACACGGACCTGGGCCCTGCATTTCATCATTCACCCGCGCACAGACCCCGACCGAAGGCCACGACCACCTAAGGCGGAGAAGCCAACACATGCACCGGAGAGGGGAATGTTTTTTACAGAGGTTCCTGTCAAGGGAAGGGGCTGAGATGCTGCCGACTCGGCTCACTCTCTGCCTGGGCTACCGAAAGCGATGGATCTGGCCCAGCAGTTTGCTCCGGCACAAACAAATAGCAAAAAAATCAATGGACCCGCACTGAGACACCGCAGCCATCGTTGGGCAGCTCAACAGAGACAGCGGACACGGTGCCATCCATCACTGCCGCCGCTGCGACGTCTCCTTCGGCTGCCGGACAGCCCGGCCGGGGCGTCCCCGAGGAGAACTCGAGGCAGTTGTCTCTGGGACAACAGCCCACGTTGGTAAAACCTCAGCGGGAAAATGAGTGAGGTTGAACACAAGCGCTTAGATGGGATCAGAGGATCTGAGCCAAGCGCTGCCCCTTGCCCGGATGGCCTAGCCCACCCAAAGCCCCCACATCTCACCCCCAGCTCGCCCGCGAGAACCTCACGGCCGCCCGGGAATAACCGGTCAGCGAAATGCAAAACAAATGCCAAAAACCAGCTGGGAAAGGGTTGTGAAATAACACGCTCCCGAATGGGCACGGATGGGAATTCGCTTCCCAGCAGTCACACCCACGCCGTTCTGCTCGGGTTTTGCTTACCAATTAACAAGGCCACCAATTAATGCTTCGTGTGTTTTCCTGCTCATTTGCGCTATTTACAGTCGTGCCTTGAAGCAACGTGCGAGAATTCCCAGAAAACTTTTCAAAATAGGGCCAGAGGAACGCATTCACTCCCTAAGCACGACAACCCCGACCCGGTACTTACTGTCAGTCCTCCACACGGGCAAAACTTCTCCCCAACCACCAAGATGGATGTTTCTCCCCCACAACCACCAACTCCTGCATTAAATCACGTCTTTTCAGTGCGCGCCACCTCTTTTTTTTTGCAGCTGCGAGGTGAATCCACCAACGACACCTTCCCAGCCGCTCGCGAATGGCGCTGTGCCCTCCCCGGAATATTTTGGGTAACGTTTGGCTCTTACCTTTGGGCGAGATGTGTCTCCAGGTGATTGTCGGATCTGGCCTGCCCGTGGCTATGCAGGTGAGGCTGACGTTGCCGCCCTCGTTGATGGAGATGTCAGAAGAGATCTCGGTGATTTTCGGAGACACTGCAGCGACACAGAGAGGGAAATGAAAATGTAACCGGTTCTGCTCCGACTCAAATCTCAAAATGTGGGTGAAGGAGGCTGAATTTCCTCCCGCCCTCCACCTTGATGAGCTATGCCATCACCCTCACCTGACTT
>VZSZ01007628.1:47018-58709 GCA_013398815.1 Ibidorhyncha struthersii
CCCCCGAAGGCAGCAATCGCCCCTGGCGCAACGAGAGCGCCCAAAGGCACGCACAAGGCTTGCAGCTCTTTCCGCAGCCGCGCAGGCTCTCTGCCATGCCCCTGCAACCAGAAAAGCGCCGAGAGGAGCCGGCCATGAAGGCGACAAGTCTACCGAGGAGCCTCCAAGGTCTACCGCCGTGCAAAGGAAGGGAAATTCAACTGGGATGAAAGCCCATCGTGCCATCGTGAACATCCAGGAGCAGGTCAGACACAGGAGACTAAGAGGGGACCCCCGAAGAGGACGGGGGTGAGGAGAAGGGGAAGGGGTGAGGAGCGCGCGGGGAGCCCTCGGCCCCCGCTGCCGCACGAGCGGAGGAGGCGATGCAGCTGGCGGGGAGGGCTGAGGTTCCTCCGAGCTGTACGAGAAAAACGATCGGCTGCCGCTATCAGCCTGCACNTTTTTTGTTTTTTTTTTTTTTTTTTTTTTATCCTAGCAGCGGATTGGCACCCCGCTGCGGCGCTTTGCAGGAGAGTCACAAATCACTTGCAAAGCATCCCGCTCCTTTCCACCCTCCCCGGGCGAACCCCGCTCATCGACCCGCTGGGAAGCTGCATCCCAGACCATTGCGACACCCCTATTCCTGACCGGGACCCCGCTCCCGAGCACCCCTTTCCCTGCTCTCCCCACCTCTTTCCAACACCTTCCCGGGGCCGCACCGAGCCGGAATGACTGCAATGGCCTTGCACGCATTGCCTCTGCTGCGCAGGTAAGTAATTTATTGATCCGTAAAGCACTCCAAGACGCTCTGGAAGGGATTATGTCATGCCAGTGCCGTGCAATAAAATAAAAAATGATGGATTTTTTGTGAACATGAGGGTGATTTAGGGTTTGTAGTTGGAAGTGTAGTTAAAGTACATTTTAAGTGGAAATCAAGGTGGGTAATGAATTATTCTCTGTTTTGAAGGGCTTCTGGGAGTTCATTTTTTTGCTGCTTTGGGCACGACGGCTAATCTGCTAATCATGCACTGGAGGCCAAGTACGGATCAGACGCTCCCAGAACAGTGGGGGCTCTGGGGCAGGACAGCGGAGGGCAGGAAGGCGACACCGAAAGAAATATTAATATGCATCAGTGTCATTAAGCCCAGCATCATTAAGCCCAGCGTAAGGGGACGGCACATGCCTCCTGGGACTGACCGCCCACACGGAGCTGGGAGATGCTCTGCCAATAGCCAGGTAGTCCGTTGAGGAGACACAATTAATTATAACGGCACTGTGATTGCCCTGCCGTGTTACTGGCGAGGCCGGGACCGCTCGCCAGGAAATCCACGTGCGCTTTTAAAAAGATCAAGCTTACAGTCTGGATGCAGAAAATAGGCCGAGGAGGTCTCGCCATTGCCATTTCGGAGAGGTGGAAAGAGAGGAGCGGAGGCGCAGCGAATTGCCCTCCATCGCCTGCGAAGAAGCAACAGCTTCCAGCTGTAAGTCCTGACAAAACCAGAGCGATATCTATCTCCTTCGACGCGACGCTCACTAAGTCACAGAGGAACCTTTCTGGTGTTTTTAACGACTGAATCCACATCAACCCGATTCAGTTTGGTTTGCAGCGCTCACCGAGGCTTAAAAAAAACAAAACCAACCCAAGTCAGACTTTGGACTGCGAGTCTGGTACCGCACGCACGGATTTGCACCCGCCCAGGCGAGAGACAAAAATCTGCAATCAAATCCACTGACCAGAGTCTAAAACATAATTAAAACAAATTAAACTTGGATTTCCCACAACCCGAGCGCTACATCCTCCTCCTCAGCAATGCAGCAGGAGATTTCCGTTTCGCTCAGAGCAGGAGGAGTGATTGCGTTGCTGCTTGGCCGGGCGATGGGAGACTTTGCGACGCTCTCCGACAAGTGCAAAAGCATCTCGAGCCGCCCGTGCGCCAGGGAAAAAGCCCACCCTGCCCTGGCGAGCTCGGGACGTGCGCGGGAAAAAGCAATTTACTGCAGCCCACCTGGGACGAGATGAGGCAGGAACGGCTGGGAAGTAAACCAGAGCGACAACGTCAGCGAAGTCGTTAGCTAACCCTTAAATTAAATGTGCAGTGGTAGGATTTAACACGACAGTTATTGTATGCTAATTAAACGTTTGAATAATTAACCACACGAACTATTTAAAATGCCTTTCTGGAGACTGAACAGGTATGTTGTAAGGCTTTTACCACACTAGGGAGGGAAAGCTGAATAAATAACTGATCGCCAGTATATCTTTAATATTATTTAACGGTCACCAGTGCTCCTGTTCCCTCTGCGTTAAAACGCGTTCTCCGTCAGTTGGCTTTGCTGCGGCAATGGGGCAGAGGAGAGATTTCTTATGCTGAACGTGGGACGCAGATGGAGCTGTGCCCCTATGGGAATGAATAAACAAATAAAGCTAAATAAATGCCAGCTTCCCAGGCGGGAACCCTCTCCTTGCGGGCAGTCCTTTTGTGTTCAGCATCGCTCTTGCTCAGAAGTGATTAAACATGGCAGTGTTGGCCAAGCTGCTCCGGTGACACAGCGCAGATTTCCCCAGGGACCGGCTGGTGTTCTATCGATCTGACGACTTCTTTTCTTCCCCTATCCTTGCCACGGCAATGGGAAAGGTCTCTGGGCTGCTCTCAGCCGCGGCAGCCCCCCACAGGTGCCCAAGGGCATGCCCCTAGTTTGCCCAGACCTGGTCCCTGCTTGTACACGCCGAGTCCCCAGGACGGAAAGCAGCTTGCTTAAATATTTAACCAAACCATATGGCGCGTTACACGTTTGAGGGTGTTCAGTCAGGTGATATATGCCTTTACGGATCCAAGCATATGCACTTGCCTACACAGATATATTCCCCGGCGCACAGGCAGCCTCCTGCCACTGGCACAGGCTATATCCCCGCGATACCTTCACCTCCAAACACCCGTCCCAGAGCCAACACAGGTGGAAGAGCTCACGCACCCCATGCACATACCCCTTGGTATTGCCATTTCCTATCATCATTGCTTCCCCAGCCATCGGTGACCACGGTGCTGCCCGTGCGTCCCTCTCCACGACCCCGTGGCACCCCAAATTTCAGTCATGCATCAGGCGAGAGGCAAGGAGAGCCCTGAGTATTAAGGGAGCGTGGATGAGGAGCAACCTCTCCACCAGGGACGGGGAAGGAGACCTCAGATGAGCCTCACCAAGGAGGAACCGCATATTTTTTTTTTTCTGCCTTAACCACCTCCTCTCTACCTGGGTAAGCCTAGCGAGCGCCTTGCTTCCCCCCTCATAAAACATGCAAACCTCCATCTTCCAGCACGAGCAACATCTGCTCCAGATCAAAGCCAACAACAAAGAACAACTATAAAAGCGTCTCGAAGAAAGAAAGAGAGGGAGATTCAGACTTGCGTTCTGCAGGCGATCTGTGATGCGCACCGGCAGCTTCCTGAACATCAGGCTGCCGCTGCTCCTGCTTTTAATAACAGCCTCTTATCGCTGTCACCCACAGACTTCCCCGTGTTTTACGGAGCGCTGCTACCGCGGGTCCTGCCCCCGGGACCCGGCGAGGGGGAGCCCCTGGTGCCCCAGCCCTGCTCGTGGCGATGGTACGGGTCGGAGCGAGCCCACGGCTCCTGTGCCAGCCACAGAGGGGTCTGCCAAAGGCAGCCGGGATGGGGCACAGGGGAGGGACCCCCACATCAGGCCCCCCATCCAGCCCCTCCAGGTTGTAACCGGAGCGTTCTCCTCTCCTCCGGCAGCAGGCGCCGGGTCGGGAGAAGGTGCGGCGCTCCGGCTGCCGCAGAGCCAGACACCTCCATTGTGCCTTCTCCCTCTTTTGTNTCCCTCTTTTGTGTTCAAAACCTTTCTAAGGAAGGCAGAGAGCAAATTGAGGGACTCGTGCCTTCAACTACAGGTGTACTACAGGCTTTTAAATCAGTTTGCGCCGCTCTAACACAAGCATAATGAAGAGAAAAGCGGAGAGGGCTTCATCCTTCCATCATACCAACACAGCTCAAGAGCCGTATTGAAGAAGTCCGCGGGGTGCGAGGAAGGGCAAACACGGCCTTCGCGCCAGCTTCCAGCTACGCTGCTCGGTCACGGAGGCTTGTATACAAAAACCTTACAATTACAGGTGCCGATCCTGCCCGGGGTTTGCACGATCGCCCCCTTCCCCGCCGGCGTGCCGGCTTCGGCTGGGCTCTGCCGAGGGAGCGAGCCCCCTCTGCGCCAACCCGGCGGCAGCCAAAGACGTGAAGAAAGCAGCCGGGAAATGAAGAGGACATACGTAACGACCTTAATAAGCAATTAATAAATAACTAATGGCAATCGCTCGTTTTAAAGCAAGGCGTAATGAGATGTGTCATACGGCACCGAGATGTGTCTAAATGATTTCCCAAGTAGGTAACGGCGCCTGTTGCAGCACAGCTCTCCCGAGCTTGGAGGACACAAAATTTTTTATGCCCGTCTCTGCAGCAGGTTATACGGCATGGCACCATAATAATTCAGAAGAGGAGGGGGGAAACAAGACGTTTCCAATCATTCATTAGCAAAGTATTTGTGAACGTGGGTATAATTCACCGCATAAGCAGCAGGGTTTCTGCAGACAAACTTTATAGCTAAGTGCCAAAAGGGAGCTCAATCTGATTCCACTTACGACAGCATAAATCAGCGATACTCCTACTGCAGTCAACAAGGGATACGCCAGAATAAACACAGCAAGAAAGGAGAGTCAGGTCTCCAGCACAAGGACTTTTTCCTGGCTTTCGGATGGTTCCGGGTCACCAACCTGGACCCAGAGCGCCGCTGGCCTAAGGAGTCCGGGTGCTGCCAGGCGAGACTTGGTCCCCTGCTTTCCAGGCTCTGAAGGGATCTACATCTTTTTTTTCCAACCACAAAAAGGAAGAAACACCTGCCACCAAGGCCCACACCTTTGGGGAACGCAGCAAGAGTTTGCTTAGCATGACTATTAATAAGCAGCTTTATAGGGCAGGCAGAATCCATCGTTCAGGTTTGGGAGACCGGAGTTCTGCTTTCACGTTAAGATGCCCCAGGGAAGTCGTGGCACTGCTTCGGACTCCGTCGCCTTCTCTAAAATGAGTCTAATGATAATGAATGAAACAAGGAAAATACAAATGATGAGAAAGTAAAGTTTTTGCACTGCTGACTGTGAAGAAACGCAGACAAACGGGGACTGCTGGGCGGTTCAGCTCCCTGTCTAGACAGATCTCATTTTCAGCTCCACGCACGCCGCACAGAGCAAGGATCTAGTTTCCAGTTTTGGCACCCCGAGCCACCCGGGATTCCCCCCGCGAGCCAAGCAACACCTCATAAAAAGTAGAAAATTGAAGGATCTCAAAACCTTAAGACACTTGCATCATCTTTCCAGCATTACTGACACCTCTCCTCACAGCACGACAGCCTCTCTCACAGCTACCTCCACGGTGACCATCAAACCCACAGTGACTCTGTCTCACCCCTCTCGGGGACGCAGCGTCCCCGGCTTTGCCCGTCTCGTCCCACCAGGCGCCAGGGGAGGCTCCGTCAGACCCCCTGGGAAAAGTCTCTGCGTGGGGATGAGCCCCAGCGCGCCGATGGCACCCGAGAAATTTGGAACACGACTTCTTGTTAATACAAAGCTTGTCAAACCCATCACCTAGAAATGCTGAATGACTTCATTAGATTCCTTTATCTCCCCCCGAGATCGGAGGGACAGGACGAGATGATTCTCAGCGGAGATGTCATCATCCAGAAACTAATTAAAGGCTGCGCGGGAAGTCGGGCCACGCGCACTCTGGAGAACAAAACGCATTAGCAACCCGAGTCGAGAAAAATATTACAAGTGAACTTCAGATCAGAAAGGGCGAGCTAGGGATTTGACAATAGCTCTCCTCTTCCCCACTTTCCTCCTGCTCGTCCCCACGTTCCCTCGCCCTCGATAGCCGGCCCCCAGCAGAAGCAAGCCGCACGGGATCTCGGAGCTTTCTGGGACCAGCCCCTGCACTGCCATCTCCTGAGGGATGCGGGACAACACTGGATCCTCTCCTCCACCGGGTCACATCCCGGGAGAAAATCATGATTTGTGGAATTTCCCTTTGATTTTTCTTTTTTACTGTTAGGAAAGCCTCTGCGCTGCAGGTCAGTGAGCTGCAGAGAAGGATGGCTTGATGCCTGCACCGCTCCCTGCTCCGCCAGAGCATCCTGGGCCAAACACTCGGTCTCTCGGGGGCTCGTCTCTCCTTATCAACACAACGACAAGTGTTTCTCTTGCCTCGCAGGCTTATTAAAAAGACAACGGTACATAAGATGATAAGATACCCTGAGCCTATAGTCACAGGAACCGTAGGCGGGGAGATCTCTGCATAGGGACGGTCCTATGTGTCGCTAGGGCTCACGTATGCCGAGATGCACAGACCTAGTTTAGGGCACGCAGCCCAAGTGGATGTGTCTGCAAACATCGCATCCCAGTCAACCTGGAGTCTCCTGCACCAACGAGCAGCAAGTTTACACGATATTCCTCCTCCGGTCCATCAGCACACTTTGTCCTGCTAAACTCAGCCTGAAACCT
The DNA here is from genome assembly GCA_013398815.1 of Ibidorhyncha struthersii. Taxonomy (NCBI): domain Eukaryota; kingdom Metazoa; phylum Chordata; class Aves; order Charadriiformes; family Charadriidae; genus Ibidorhyncha; species Ibidorhyncha struthersii. The sequence goes on from VZSZ01007628.1 coordinate 53,560, forward strand.
CAGCTCCTCTCCCCAAAAAGAGCCAGAGGGGCCAGGGGCCGTGCCCTACGTCTCCCCACAGGTCCCGCTCCGCTCCTGGCCACGCTCCTGGAGAGCGGGGAGCCCTCCCCGCGCCCCCCCAGCTCCCCGTCCACGAGAAGCGAGCATCACGCCGAGGGCCGAGCACGCTGAACCGGCCCCGCGCCACTTCGCTCGTCAAAAGGGACCCGCAGGAACAAAGGAGCTCAAACATCCTTTTCCAAAGATAAATCAGATGCTCTAATGCAGCCCGCATCTCCAATGAATATAGGGCAGGTGTCTCTGAAGTGAAGTATTAGTTAAAATGATGCTCTTTAAATTACATTTCGGCTATTTCAGGCAGACAGGTTGTGTGTGGGTTGGGTTGGGTTTTTTTATGATCTATCTAGAGGCTTAAAAAGACACAGAGAGAAATAAATCTCCCTTCCATTAAAAACACACTATGCTCTTGCATATTTGTTCTTATCTCCGCGCTCTGGCACTCGTGCTCCCTCTCTCCCCCGACTCGAGCACAAAGTAAGTGTTTATGATTACACTTTCCGCACTGGCACTAATCTAATTCGAGGAGCCGCGCAGCCCGTGCCCAGGGAGAGCAGGAGGATGAGCGGCGCTTTCCGAAACGCTGCGCCGGGCGCCTGACGGGTTCACTTCAAAACACCATCGAGATTCGCAGCGTTAATGCGGAACTGAGTGAGAGCCCCAAGTTTTGATTGAACTGCAACTGAAGCCTATTTGTATCTTCTATCTGCGTCCTTTCTGCCTCTATTTACCCAACTCTATTTATCCCTACGACACGTTTTACAGCCTCAGACCCCACTGCACTAGGTGCTGTACCACCGAGACACAAAAATACAGCCTTTGGCCCACGGGGCTCTCGCTGAACGCGTGAAAAAGGAGACAGCAGATGGATGCAAGCTGCATCCGCAGCCCTCCGGGACATCCCCGCTTGCAAACTACCTCTAGGCACCGCGCCGGCATGCGGCTTAGGGGAGGGATGCGATGGGGAGCAAGCGGCGGATGTGCAGAGAGCTGCCCTTGCTGGGCAGAGGGAGCCAGGTCGGATCAAAAAAAAAAAATATCCCTAACACCATGGGTGCTGTTGCCATCACCCCTTGTCCCCAAACATCCCTTTCCTCCCGTCCTTCCCGAGCCCGGCGCACAGCGAGCTCCAGCCCTTGCAGGTGCCTCCCCATACTCCAGCCAGAGCCTGTGCTTCTGCTTGGGCTTCTTCCCGTGACACCGTCTTTGACTCCGGTGAAAAATTAACGGATCAGGCAGGGAGCACGGCCCAATTAGTCTCCGATTAGGTGGTCTGGAGGCTGCTCCTTATGACCAGACCCTTTGTTCGTCTGCTTATAAAGCGGGAGGTCGGCAAGGCCCAGCGGATCAAAATGAACCGCAGGTGAGGTGATTTATGCCCACAGATGCTGCCGCTCCTCCTGTTCCCCCAGGGGAACACACGGGGCTTGCTCCGGCGGAGGCAGACCCACCTTTCCCAAAGCTGCCCTGGTCCGCTCCTTCTTCCCCTCAGTCGTTTCTTTACGTAGTCCTGCTCCTGCAGGCTCTCCTGCCCTCCAGGCTCCATCCTCACTCCTCCTTCTCCTGGTCCTGCGCCCTACCCAAGGCGCATTGTTAGCATCGCCGCTGACTGCCCCAAACCCAGCGGACCAGCCCAAGGCTTGGCCACAAACAAGCAGGCGAGTAAATACCAACGAGCCAGAGTCCACGCGACGATGCACATCAACCTTCCCACGCCTCCAAATGTCCTTAAAAGAGCATTCTTAGCACTGGGAGGTTTAGCTCGCAAAGTCCAGCAAGGGTGGAGGTAGGGTTGGTCTCTGCTGCCTCAATCCACCTCCCCGCCTCCGTCTCCCCGAGGACAAGGCTTTCCCGCAGGTGCCTGGCTTCTCTCCGTACCTCTGCACATCGCCGCCTCCGCTTTCTCGGGGTCTGCCAGCAGGGCGGGCGTTAATCACCCTATCGTCAAAACACCCCGGCGAGATAAGGGAGCGTTATTATCCCCGCTTTACGGATGGAGAAACGAAGCCTGAAGAGCACACGGCCCAAAAGCGCCCGTTCGCATCGATGCTCTGTCGGCCCCTGCTTCTCGCGAAGCCATGGAAAAGGCACCGGGAGGGCTGCCAGGCCAGGTATTTCCAAGGGGCCGCACGAGACGAGAGCGCCGCGGTTAAGAAATCAGTCGGCAGGCTGTAGGCGAGCACAGCAGGATATCCGCGTACACAGAGGGGCAATTAAAATTTCATTACCAAATCTCAACCCAAATAGGCTGTGTTTGACAGAGTTAAAAGGAAAGGAAAAAGGGAGCGACGCTACCGCGAGGAAGGGATATCGGCGCGCGGGGGCTGTTCTCCTGTTCCATTAGGACCGCTCCTACGTTTTTCGTTTCTCCTAAACGAAGCCCTCGAGCCTTCTTCTCGGCCACCCTCCCGCCTCCAAGAACGCCGGGAAAGCCGCAGGGAGTTATCTCCCCCCAGAGCATCCTTTAATTTCCCTATTTGTCTTTCTAATGCCCAGCCTCATCGCCAGCGCTGTCTATTCCCCACGTGCTCCTGCTTTTCACGGAAAGACTATTTTTACCCCTTCCTTCCAATGCCTCCTTCTCCTCCCGTTTAATCATTCTGGAGGCTCTTTATCCACAGTTCCCTTCCCTTTCTTTCCTCTTCCCCTTTCATTTTTAAAACCTGCGGTTCTCCGATTCAAAATCATTACTGTTTTTAACTTGGCTCGAGCCTCTTTAATTAAGTTACTTTCCATTATTTTTTATCTAGTCCATTTGTCTACATCCCCCGCACCCTCCCTCATTCTTCCTTTCCTCCCCAAGGCAGGCTGGGTATGAAATCTTACATTTCCATTTGGCTAACAATCACTTTGAATTTTTAAATGCTATTAAATTGGATCACACCGGTCACTGGACTGGAGTTGTCGAGCTGTGATATTTACTCGCGCCAGTCAAAGGGAAATGAAATTGCGGCGGNTTGGATTTCCGAGCGAGTTCAAAGGAAACTCTTACGCTCAACCATGAATGTATTGTAATGTCTTTAATAAATCAATTACTTGTTGGCAGGGAAGTGTCACTGCATCTCCAATCCTTGTAATCACCTCAGCCTTGCTGTGTTTTAAGTGCTGAAAAACCATGGAGGTAGACGGGGAGCCAGAAGAAGCATCAGCACAGGGCAAACCTGAGATAAAACTCGTCGAAAGACGCAGAAAGCGCTTTGCATCGCACAAAAACGCACCCGCCCAGTGACCCCCAGCGCCAGAATAAGGACATCACGGTGGCCGAGGGACCCCGCCAGCACTGCGTGGGGCTCACCCTTCCCGGGGCGGCTCCCGGGACGCAAAAGTTTGGGAAGGACGACCACGACAGATTCACCAAGAACCCCAAATATTAAGCCCGTGGCGAGCATCACCCTCGTGGGCAATTTGCACAAGGCGGCATTTTCCTCCCGCCCCCAGGAGCCAGACAACCTTCGGCTGCACGTTAATTAGGGGCCTGAGTTTCGTGCTCCTGCCTTTGGGAGGGGATTCCAATTTCGCAAAAAGAGGCCTTCTCCACTCGAAAATTTGCTAAAGAGAGGGGGATTTGATTACAAAGCAGTCCTGGCCAAATCCATCCCCCTCCTCCTCTCTCTCTGCTGACGATACCCTCCCCTCCACAACAACAATCATCTGAGCACAAACAGACAACAAAGCTTTTCAAAAAGTAATGAACTCCGGTCGGAGCCAAGGCAGGAAGGGTTTAATGTTCAGCTCGGAAAGCTTGGCGAGGCCATCAATTATATAGTCCTGCTGCTGAAGGAGCACAAAAAAAAAAAAAAAAAAAAGAATTTTAGATAGACTCGGCGAAAAAGAAAAGATAGGGAAGGAAAACACAGCGAGAGAGATTTAATTCCACGAGCAGAGAGAAGTGTTTGCAAAAGAGGAGGAGGATCAAAGGCTGAAGCTCTCGGGCTGGCTGCGAGGAGGAGGGATTACAAGGAGGGCAAACCATGGAGAAGACATCTCTGTCAACCCCTCCTCTGGGGGCTGGTCCAGGGTACAAACCAGGAGCCCGTTCGGGGCTCCGGGGATGGGAAGCTTTTGGCAACGAGGGAGGTGGATTGAGACCTGTTGGTCTCACCTCATGTAGGACAGCAAGCCAGGAGGGGGTCTGCGACCTTCGCTGCCTTGTCCCAGTCTTACACCAGATGCTACTGGAGGAAAGGAGAGGAAACCAAAGCTGAAATCATCTGGGCATCTCTACTGCTGGCTAGATGGGACCAGCAACGCAGACATGAAAAATGAGCGCATGGGTCCACCCTGAGCAATGAGACCTCCCTGTACTCCTGCCTGCAGCTGCTGGGGCCGTGCTGTCTGACTCTTTAAGGGACCTGGCTCCGGACTAATGAACAAAGCCACCTCGTTTCCAAGGGATGGGGCAGAGGGGACTCACTGCTACCCCGCACCACCAGCTTCTCAGACAGACAACCAGCCAGACCCGGAAAACCCAAACCAGAAATCTTTCAAGACCATATTTCCACGTTTTTTGTGAAGGACCGCTTATCCACCTCTTTTGTCCTTGACTTTGTGTTCTCCGCTTCCCACTTTTCCTCCCCTTTCTCCTTTGCTAAATCTATTTTCTCATCCATTGCAGCACCAGAACAGGCAGGAAAAGAAGGGCAGAACAAGATCACAACTCTCCTGATGTTCCACCGTGGCTCCCCTTCTCCAAGCTTCAACCTCTCCTCCAAAACCCAAGAAAAACCAGTGCAGAAAACACCACATTTTCCCCCTGGTCCTCCCCTTCATCCTCCCACGGGCTCAGTGACCCCATCCCTTAAGCTCAGGGATAGTTGCCGGAGGTTTTCCAGCAGCCGGTGCCCGCCGCGGGAGGCGGCAGGGCCGGGCTGGCTTTTCGGCAGCTGTTCCCTTGGCCTCTCCTTTATCTCCAGCATTGTCTTCACATCTGCTTCCCCCTCTGCCTCTCTCCCTGCCACTGGGAGCCTGGTTTTAAATCACTGCTCAGCGCGCCGGCTGCCAGGCGCAGGTTTCATGCCGCCCAGCATGCCCCCTTTGGATGGGTATCCAAAAAAATGTTCGCAAGCCTCCCCCTGCCTTTTTATTTTTTCCTC
>VZSZ01007628.1:77053-91379 GCA_013398815.1 Ibidorhyncha struthersii
GGCTTCAAAAGGAGGCGTAGGAAACGCCACAAGACGAGAATAACTCCGGCATGAGCCTGTCCTCTCCCCCCAGGCGCTACAGAGCACTTTAGACCCTGTAAAATAAGGTCTCCTCATCTGAGGAGGTGTGGAGAAGAAGTCTCCTCTCCCTACCACCAAAAACCTGGTGACATCTCCCCTTGCTATGCACTTTTCTCTAGAAAAATGCTCCTTCGCCGCCTGCAAGCCCCGGGTTGAGCCACTCAAGACACCCCAACTCCCCATCCTTCTCAGCCCCCCTCCCCGGCAGCTCCCGCTCTCCTCCTCCAGCCCTGCGGGGAAGTTCCTCCAGGCTCCGCTCCCAGCAGTTAGCGCCGATCCCCGGCGCTGAACTCGCTCAATTACGAGCTGTGCCCCCTGAATAAATCCTGGTTCTGCTTTGCGCAATTGACACTAATGGCCCAGGAATAAAGCGATGCCATCCACCCCAACGGTCTGCAAAGGAGCGCGTTTAACTAAGCACACCGGCAAGGGACTGCTGAGCTTAACTGCACTGAAAATGTATTCCAAAGGAAGCGTTGCACTTATTACAAGTGGGAAATTATCACTAAAGTGGCTTTCCCTTAGAAGTTGAGGCACAGAACAGGAACGGCGAGGGGTGAGCGCTCTCTGCCAGGACTGCGGAGAGGACCGAGGAGTAAGCGGCTAAAGGATGCTGTGGGTCAAGAGGCAGCGGGACAGGAGGAGCACAGGGCAAGAGGGAGCGAGAAGTGCTGCAAACAGAGGGCTGAAGGGCACTGAGGGGGAAAACACAGGGAAATCAACCCAGGGAAGAGCAGAAGTTCGCGTATCGCGTTTTTAAGGCACTGGCAGAGCTCCCCCGTAGCCCGGGACACTGAAGCGCAGGGCTGTGATGGGGAGACAGAAGGAGCTTGCACCGGTACTGGCTGTGGTTGACCAACCAGGTCTACCTGTAGCAAGTATATTCTGCTACACACCATCTGTATATTTGTAGTCTGAGAATAACCGCAAGTTACCACGTCACCCTCCTACGCACCAGTTCTCCCTCATGCTCCTAATCGCAATTTCATTGCGACACCCAAGCTCATATTGCTTCTACTGGCAGATGGGCAGAGATGGACAGAAAGAGGACAACAAGCTACCCCTTAAAATAAAAATAGAGAGGCAGTCCAGGCAACACAAGACTGCATGGGAGCATGCAGGGCACCCCAGGCCTTTGGAGATGATTTCCCAAGCCTCGCAGCTCCGCAATGTGTCCCAGGGTGACGGGGAGAGGACCTCCCCCTTCGGCAGAAGAGGCTTCCCCATCCAAGGTCACAAGTGGCCAAGACAAGAAGGGAACTTGTGCCTCTTGCTCTGACATCTAACTCCTCATGGAAACCAGCTCCCTAGCAAGAACCTACACGGCTTCTTACAGACATTCAAAAGCCACCACATAGCCAGATCTTCCCCCATCACCTAACCAGAAAGTTGTTTGCCATATGAACAAAGTTCAAGCGCCCCATCTCGTGACCTCCCATCATGATGGGATGGGGGACGTGTTTGTGAGATAAGGTCCCGGAGGGGACAATGGTGCCACAAGGAAAGTGGAGAACCAAGCGGAGGGAGAAGTCGGCCAGGAGGGAAGTCAAGGGAGGAAATGCGATGGAGCCAAAAGCAATGGAACCTTCTCCAGCCGTGCCACTCGCACCAATACCCTCTCCCCATTTATAAAATGGCACTAATGACACCAAAAAGAAGAGAGGGAGGGAGGGAGGGAAAGGACCCTTCCCAGTACAGACCCCCCCCTTTCCTCCCCTCTCCCCTTGAGGACATCATCCTTAAAATATATTTCATTTCACAGCTGCATTATGGTACCACAAAATCCTGCGAATCCAATTTAAGAACAGATTACCTCCTCACTTACTTCATTTGAAGCAATTACATGTTAATTTTCATTGAGACCAGCCTAATGCATACCAATCTGATGCTGCAATCTCATTTGAATACTTGAGGGAATGCTAGTTGGGCTCCGGGCTCTGGAGGCTCGTATTTAAAGGGCCACTTCACATTTCCTTTCCCTTTTCCCCTGGTTATTTACGCTTTCGTCTCACTTGTGATGCTCCCTCCCTCCCTTCCTGGCGTTCCCAACAGCTGGTGCCACTTGTGAGACCAACTCAAAAGGCCAAAGAAGTTTTTGCAGCAAACCCTGCAGAACGATGCTGCGCCCATCACCAGCCTGGTCCCCAAGGCAGGACCTTCCCCAGGCCAAAATTCAGTATCGCTGACGTCTTTCGGCACCAAGTGAATAACCTTCCAGCGTCAAAGTCGCTGGCAAACATGTGCTGCCACTGCACGTGTTCAATGCAAAGCGACGACTCCTCCTCCCAGGCCAAGAACAGCCTCCTCTGGGTTTCTAGCTGATAGTTATCTTCTGCTCCCTCACGCTCGCTTAAAGCTCACTATCTAGCCAGGCCCACGGTATCGATCGGCGTCTCAGACACCAAGCTTTGAGTAATTAATAATGCCACGAGAGTGTGGATTCAGCTCCTGGTCGAGCCGTGGAGGCACGCCGCCTCTGTCTCGCTGTACACATCTCGGTGATAAGCATTCATGTTGGAGGCTGCACCTTAATTAGATTTCTCAGATTGCACGGGGCCCTGAGACACTTGTGCAGACACCATATAAATGTATATCGCATTGTACTGTAATTAATCCAAGGTGAGGCAGATGGAGCGGGAGCAAGGGACCGAGACACGGCGAGACAACCAGCCCCAAGACTTTAGCACGTTGCTGGGCACCAGCCCACCCTGTGGTCCAAGCTCCATCAGCTGCAAATCAAGGAAGTTCCCTCTCCGTGCCACCCACCGAGTGCTGCTGGACTGCCACCAGAGACACGTTGGACAACCAGTATTTGCCTGAGCATCTCGGAAGCAAAAGGTTTCCTGGTGCCTCCTCACCAGGCAAGGGTCCTCACCATTAAGTGGACACCTTTCCCTCCGCACAAGCAGTTTAGCAGCCAAGAAGACGATAAAAAGCGATAAAGACAAGCAAAGATTAATTGCAGCTCCTCCTCCCCAAAAGAAATCATTGATTGCATCAGGCAGTTGTCTATGCCATTGTTGAAAGCACTCGGATGTCACAGCCGTGGGGTGCAGCAGAGCGTCCCCAGACATTTGTGTCCCACATCGGACAGCCAGGACGCTCCGTGAGCACTGATGGAAGTGACGGGATACAGCTGGTGAAATAAATTTGTTGAAGAAAATCTTTGGGGAAGGAGTTCGCGCTGAGGATAGCCCGGGAAAGGTGCAGAAGCTGATGAAGTGATAAAGGAGAAACTACCGTCTGAAACATCATTCAGCCTCCTAAAGCCTTCTGTGCCCATGCAAGCCACCTGCCCCGAGCTGGTGGAAGGCTTTGGCATGCTAGGACCTGCGGGACTTAGCGCGGGTCCTTTTTTTCCTGATTGTTCTGAGTTCCCCTAGAAAACAGAGATGCAAAATCCGGGCTTGGATAGTGCAGGGCTGGTCTCTGCGCCCATGGGTATTTTGCCTGCAGCAGAGATGCTCTGCTGACCTTGAACACACGCGAACCTGGAGACGAGCTCGCTTTGTACACGACTGCCTCACCGTGACGCTGCTGCCTTTGTACCGGGCCGGCCAAGAGGTTTCACGCACGTTTGGGAAATCCCTTTGTTTCAATTAATGACCTACAACTGCTGCTGCTTGAGTCCAACAGCCTTTGCCTCCAGGAAGACAGCCGAAACGCCAGGCAGGTGTCCACCTGAACATACGGCACTACCACCACCGCCACCCTGGACCCCTTATGCGCTGTCACCGGGCTGGGTGAGACCCCTGGGGAACATCCTGGCCGCTCCAAGCCCCACGGTAGCTTCTTTGAGGGGTCCCAGCGCGGTGGGCGAGACCTCCACCTCCCCAGGAACACCATGTCACAGCCTCAACTGTGCCCTGGTACTGACCCACCGCCCTCCCTGGGCTGGGAGGTGGCACTTGCAAAAGGGGAGCCCGCTCTCTGCCAAGGGGCCGGTGGGCTTGGACGGGTTGAAGTCAGTCGTGGGGCCCCACGGGGTCCGTCGAGAAACCAAATAATCAGGATTCAGGGGAGGAAAGGCAGTTACCTGGGTAACAGCGTGTGCCGCTACCACATCTGCCGCCCCGCAGGACTTCCCAGACGCTGCTCGGCTGCGAGAGCAGACCCACGGACCAGACTGCTGCTCCAGCAGCTCCGCGGCATCACGAGGACGAACCCACGGGTGTTTTCCCCAGTGCATTTCCAGGCTGGGTGGGAAACCAGAGGTCACCCCGTACCTGAGCTCTGCCCCAGCGCAGCCCCCGGCCATGGGCAGCTCTTGCTGTCCATCCCCATGCATCGGATGATGGCGGACACCGCCGAGACACGGAAGGAGCTGACATCCCACAGCTCTGCGGTCCTGTCCTGAGCAGCATCCCTTCCTAACGGATTCGCCATGGCTTTTTCCCTACCCCACCTTGCTTCCCAAAAGCTTCTCTGCAGCGAGCAAGGAAGGAGGTGCCTCTGGGCCGGGAGACACACATGCAGATGCCAAGGTGACGCAAGGACACAGCGGGTGCTGGTGAACAGTTGTGACCGAGCGGGTGCCCCAACCTCTTCCATCGTTTCACCTTCACGTCCCAAGACCGTCCCCATCACCACCTTTCCGCTCCCCACGCAGCTGAGCACAGTACGTGTCGGCAGGTGGAGAAGCACCCATGCGCTCCAGCTAAAACAACAGAGCCGCAGTGGCTCACGGACACGCTTTCAGAGAGCCAGGAGAGACTTCGGTTGCCCGTTTCCTACTGAACCAACTCAGTCCCCGTACGAGTCTTTGAAAAACACATCCTTTCTAGTTTTCCATTTTGATGTCACATCTGTAAGAGTATATGGTGGTTGTGGTTGGTTTTTTTTTTCCCCCTTCTCCTCACCCTCCTCTTCTTTGTAAAAGGAGATGTCACACTTTGAACTCTAATTTTTATTTATTTTATTTTCCTAGAAAAGGGCTGACTCCCCACTGAGCACGAAAGGAGAAAGAGAAGGGGGGACAGGAAGGAGGGAGGAAGCCTTCAAAAAGTGCCCAGATTTAAATTTTTATCAGAGGAACAGAAAGAAAAATTTGTTGATGATCAAACAGATTCAAGAACCTTAAAAGACAGTGACCGTCAGTAAACGGAAACGACTTAAGGAATTACATGAAAGACACGAGAGATGCTCGAGAAGCAGAAAAGGTGCTGTAACCAAGTGGAAAGCCAAACCCGTCGGTCCCAAACCGCTGGAGCAGTGAGAATCAGTAGGGGAAGTATTTGTCCTGCAAAAGCAGCAGGCAAGGGGATAGCTGGTGGTGGGCAGAGGCGCCGAGCCGGCTCAGCACCAGCGGCTGCCTGAGGGAGCCCCGCGCCTCCGCAAGAGCAGCCCCGGCAGGCTTTTTACCTGCTCGCTTCCCTGCATAGCTAAAACGAGCGTAGCCAGTCAAATAGAGGGCTGCACTGCTTTGAAAATCGGCACCCCGGGGGCTTTGTGTTTTCCTTTTCCTCCTCGGCACCTTCCAGCTCGAGTGTGCTCAGTTTATAAATCCGAAGAGGGTGGGATCGGTTTGATTATTTCCCCCCTCCCTCCCGGCTTTGCTTTGGTTTTAATCCACCTTTGCAACTCAAGGTGGGATCGGAAAAGCCAGCGGAGCCCTTTGCGGGTCGGGCAATGGGACGCGGGACAGAGCCATTTAGGGAGGGGATGAGCACGAATAAAAGAAGGAGGAGGAGGAGGAGGAGGAGGAGAGACCACGGCAGCACCGAGATAGCCTGCAGCAGGGCCAGAGGTGGACAGGACTTGAGAGATGGAGACCAATCCATCCTCAGCCCCTAACCCACCTTCCCAAGCCCCTCCTTGCCAAAGCCTTGAAGAGACCAGATCCTATTGCTTCCCGAACTGTGACCCACCCGGCTTAGCTCGGAAATCTTTTAAATAGGAAAACAGAGCCGCCGTTTGCTTTCATGCAGAGTTGGTGGTGAGCAAAGCCCAAGGGTTGCATTAGATTAGCAGCCGGCTCCTCCGAAGGCATGGAAAGTTTGATCATTTAATATGTATGCGCCGTGTCGGAGCGAACAGGTCTCCAAACCCCAGTAAATGTTTTATTAGGGCAGCTCTGGCTTTCGTGCCCAAGCCTTGCTCCTTCAGACTCCGGGGATCTTGTTGCGATTGGAGAGACACTGCTCATCATCTCACTCTCTCCCAGGAAGGGCCGTTTGGAAATGAGTTATTCCCGGAGCGATTATTTGTTGTTGAAAATGTCAACTTTGCCGGAAATTTCAAGGGCGGGGGGAGGGAAGCAGAGGTTGTAGGTGTTCCCCACCACCACCCTCAATGCGAAATGAATGTAACCCCGCTCGTCGCTGGATTTCCAGCTCCCAGAGAGCTGGGCTTCAGATTAGGAAACAGTGCAGGAAGAAAGAACGGGGCCAGATATGATCTCGGCATACAAGGACGCCTATTCAAAGGATGCTGAGCCAGTATCATAAATATAAGTGCACACAGCTACATCCCCATGTGCATCGGTGCCTCAAGAAGCCCTACAAGAGCCAGTTCTGGGGGAGAAATTACACCACTCGTGTCCTATTAAAGCGGCTACCATTTATTTTTTGTAATATTTACATCCAAAATAGACAAGAAAAGCCTAGTGCCAAGAAAACAGGGGATTTTTATAGATCTCTTTTCTGCAAGAAATTACCAAGACAACAAGTCACTAAGTTCCGAGAAAGGATTTGACATTTTCCTGAATAAAAATAGCACCTGAAGTGGCATCGCTTAGGATAACACCTTATGGGCGAGCGCTACCAAAGCAACCAGAGGACGAAAACCTTCCCACGGCACGGCAAAACTCACCCGTGGGATCCCACCGGGGACGCCTCATTGTCTACCCTTTTCTACAGGATTTCACACCGATTTCCACAGAACTCTATCGGTCTCGTCCCTATTAAGTTTGATTGGATTTTTTTTTTTTTTTTGGCCGTAAAGGAAATTACAAAGGGTAGCGATTGGCTTGCTTCGAGGCATACGCACATCATCAGCTGGGAGCGGAGTGACAATTACCCCCGCGGTGCCGTACTGTACAGCTAGGTGTGATAGGAGATTTTTGTAATAAGAAGAAGGGCAGGCTTTTATTTTATTTTATTTTCTCCATCAGCTTTGGCTCAAATCCCAGGTGCAGCCACTTGTGTTGTGAGATCTGCCTATAAAAACACATTCCAATGATCCAACCAACGGCTGCACCGGGCTCCCACTGCTGAACACAAGAGCAAGAGGGATGGGTGCGGATAGGTACTGGGTAGGAAGGGACCGCCCGGTCCGGGTAAAGAATGTGCCTCCCAGAGATCAAGCTCTGGCAGTTTTACCAGTTGCTCTTTCTCTTAAAACAAAAAAAAACAAACATCAGACCTTCACACACGATATCACGCCATGAAAAAAAGAGACTGGAGGCCAAGTTGAAGTACAGGGGAAAGTTTGGACAAGCAATGACTGAATGAGGACACCGGGATTTTGTACAAGCATTATGACCATGACAGCTTTCTGCATTTTCCACCTCCAGCAACAGAAAGCCCTGAGGTGCGTGGAGAAAGGCAGAAGATGAGGTGTCTCCAGTGCCACAACCACCACAGACCTTGCGGGAAAAGCCGCCGTCGCCTGCATGGTGTGTACCCACCGGCGCCGATGGGATCCGAGACCTCCACCAGGAACACGCAGCCATCTCCCGGAGCCGAGTACATCTCAGCTGCATAGCCCAGCTGCATCTCTCCTCTCCGGGAGAGCCCACATCTCCGCAAGCCACGGTCCTCTCCTCCCCATGACTGCTAATTAACACCCGACCCCTTTGGTGCCTAACGATCCCTTGCCCGTGCACGCGTGCCGAGTCCCAGGCGTTGACCCAAAGCCAACGCTGCCTCCCGCGCCTTTGGATGTGGCCGTGCCGAGCGGCCAGGCAGGCAGATGGGATGGCGAGGAGGAGGAGAAGCGGAGGTAACGCCGACCGTGCCGGGAGAGCCAGGGAAGGGAAAGGCCATGCCTTCTGCTAGGCGCTTTCGTGCACCGATCTGCTGCTCTCCCCGGCTCCTTTGGCGAGGCCAAGCTGCCCTGCGCCGCCTCATCACTGCCAAAGTGGAGCTTCACCCTATTCATCCAGATGGCCCCAATCTCCCAAGCGCTGAGGCTCCTGCAGTTTTCCAGGAAAAACACCCAGTGGGCTCATTACATCAAAACCCTCCTCCTTCACCCAGCCCAGCAAATCCACTCCTTCCTCCCTGCCCATCCCGAAAGTCAGAGGAAGACAGGGGGGAAAGGAGAGACTGGCAGGCAGAGGTGGGGATTTCATCTATCGAGGGGATTGCTTTCTTCCCCTGTTTTAAAAACTAGAATATGAATGTGTTTATTTATAAATCGAAATTCAAACTAATTATTAGCTGCAGGCTTTCAAGTAAAAATGTAGGTCGCGCAATATTATGTGGGATAATAGCAATTGTTTTAGCTTCAGGAAGCGCATAAGTAATGGAGACTCACTTGTCGTCTGGCTTGGACACATCCAGCCGGCGGGCTGTCAGCACCAGCACCGGCTCTTAACACAAAACCGGGGACCCTTTCGGCTTCTGTGCCCTGCCTCCGGCCCGGCCACCCTCTCCTCTCGCACCCGAGGAGCGCCGGCCCAGCGCTGCGCGGTCCCCAGCCCAGCAGCCAGCACAGCACTCGGACACAGGGGGTTGAAGCACCCCCCACCTCACCCCAAAAGACAAGCTTGACAACTTAGCAATAATAACATAAAAATAACCCAGACAAGAACTGCGGAGACTTCAGACAGGAGCCTGCGACGCACATTTTAAGTTACTCCTCAGAGGTGAAAGAGACCTCCCTCTTTCTGCCCCTCGCCCATCAGAACCGACTAAACTCATCGCACAAAAGAAACCCTCTTTGCACCCATTTCTATTTTCAGAGGAGCCTTTCCAACCTTGGGATGTGAAGAGCTGTGAATCTTCAACAGCTCTTCACCGGCGCCAGTGCTTGTGGGCAACAGATATCAAAGCCAAAGCCAGGGAAAGCGAAACGTGGAGTTTACACGTAAGAAAATGTTTTGCAGCGAGAAAATCTTTGTGCCTGCACCCTGTCGAAAGAAGCAGCATCAGGAGAACTTCTCCGAGCCAGCCCAAGCGCCTGAGACAGCACGCATAGCAAATGTAACCTACTTGCAGTCAACTGTGATCAAGGCGAAGCAGAAAGGTTGCCAATTAAAAACACTGAATGATTTCAAAGAACAAAGAAATCTGCGGACATTGTTTGATCGTNCAGCCTGGCAAAGACACCGGCTTCGGGGAGTTACGCGGCTTTACCCATGCAGCAGTCATTGTTGCTAAGTTCTGATCTCTATTTAAACTTGCAAAAGGTTTTCTTTTCCTGCAAAAAACACAAGAATCTCCCCCCCCCCACTCCCCTCCAGCCCCGCATCTTGGAGCTCATCTCTCCTAAAGCAGCTCACATGATGATGATCAAAAATAAGCCCTCCAAGCCTAAGCTCGCTAACATTCATTTCTCTCCTGCTAATGCTGGACTTCTTACTGTTAATCCTTAAATATATCCTTAAATAAGAATGACAGTACCTGAAGCGCCTAACAACCCCGTATCATAAACAGAGACAGCCTCTGCATTCCTAATTTAGCTTGCCACATGAGAGCTGACACTAATCCCAGATCCCGAGTCCCGCATATCTCCAACGTAAATGCCATCGCCTTGCTCACCTTGACATTACAGAGCAGCCTCAACTTTCCTTGTCCCGCTCAACTTTCCTAACTGGTTGTGGGGTTACCGCATCAAAAAATGCCAATTTTTTGCAATCTGCAATTGCAGATAACTCCTTCTCGGTCTAGGAGTCCAGTTTTCCAAGGGCTCCAGACTGGCACGGAGCAAACGGTGAGAAATGGGCATCCAGCCTCCTACTCAGCCTAACTACAAGGAAATGGATTTACTCCCCAAATGCCAGGAACCTGGGTAAGTGGGTACACTCAGGATGCTGGAAAAGAGCGCTTGACATTTTGCAGAGACTTCAGAAAGAAAGTGAGGCTTCACAAAGAAGACCTCCTCGTGGATGTTAGTATTTATCTCCAAAAAGGCAATCTGAAAACAAAAGGCTACAAGGAACCGCAGCTGCCTCCTGCAAATGGGGCACCAAACCCCCACCAACTAAATGCAATCTCTGACATCAAAAGCAGAGAGTGGGGAAAGGATTTCAGCCTCGCTCGGCAAGCGAACTGCAGAACAGCTTTAACTCCACAATGACTTCTGGGGGCTCGCAGGATAATTACCCCCATCAGGGTGAAGGTTAGCACGCCGCAGCTGCAAGCCAGCCACGAGCCAGAGACGAGAAATACCGCCGGAGCGGCGAGAAGAAGCCGCAAGTGCCAACAATAAGCCAGGCGCAAGCCCTAAACTTTATTGCAAGCCCCCGTGGACCCGGCAGACGCGCCGTGGGCCAGCTCCAAGCTGGCGAAGGGATGGTGCCAAAGCCCATCATCCTGTCAAAGCCGGGACGGGCAGCGTCCACCCCGCAAAGCATCTGCCGCCGAGGTGCCGCGGCAGGAATAACCAGTTGGAGCGAGCTCTTTGCTCCAGCCTTCTGCAAATTTGCATTGCATCAGCTACGGGCACCCCAGAGCCGAGGGGGGCGCCAGGTCTTCGTAGTCCAAATTGGCTCCGCTGTGCTTCGGAGCAGCGAAAAGCCGGCGCTGCACTTTAATGCGTCGACTCGTGAGTGTCCGTAACTGCTGGAGGGGGTCTACCAGGGGTTTTGGGAGCCTGAGCATCCCAACCCACCGCATCCCCGCTGCTGGGTGGCGGGAGGGATGCCTGCGGGGTGCAGGCGAGCATCCCGAATCGCCGCAGGCAGGCAGCGTGCCGGCTTCGACACCATCCCCTCGCATCACACGTGGCTTGAATGGCAAAACGGGGCTTGGTGTTGCTCTGCCCCAAAGCCAAGCGCTGGCTCTCCTCGCTTTGATTTTCACCCCGGGCCAAAACGGAAAGGGTAACGCCTGCCTAGCTCCCAGGTACCCCGAGAGGTTGTTCGTTATACAGCGCTTGCTGCAAAGCGTTACATGTTAGTCTTCCAACACGGATTTTAGAGATGGACAAACGCCCCCGAGGCTTAACGCCTCTGCGGGGCAGGGCAATTACACTCCGAAAGTCAGATGCGGTGGTGGCGGAGAGACGCAGGTTTCCAGGTTTGATTCCTATCGCGGCTGAGATAAGCAGCAACCGCAGTCCGGGAGCGGGTTCAGCTTTCAGGCTTTTGTTCAGAGCTGGGATTTCGCTTCGGGCCCATCCTTAGCCAACACGGAAGTGGAACAAAATCCACTAGAAGAAAGCATTTGGTTTCTCTGTTTCTCTGGACAAGGTCTGGTTCCCCCTCGCTCACCCTCCGGTGGCTTAGGAAAACAAAATCACGCTCCTTCTGTGTATCAGATCACGCACACAGATGGGAACTGGCAAACGTCGCCGCCGCTCACCGGCAATTTCTGCTGGAGGAAGGAGACTTACATCTAAGCACACCTGCGGTATATGCAATTTACGTCCCACTTAAAGACTGAGAAGGGGAAATAAGGGGACTGCGCTGTGTTTGCCTTCTGCTGGACCCGCTTTCATCCTCGGATGGAGCCCGCGAAGCTTTGTCCTACGCAATAACGCACAAGGATATTTCTCGGCGCTGCCAAACCTTACAATATGACCGAGTATTTCATAACCTCTCTTATTTTCCTTTCAAGCCCCAGCTCTCAGTCGTATGCGGTTATACAAGAACCTCGGCTTTCATTAAGGCAAAAGAAACCCTTCGCACTCCTCCCTCTTCCCCTTCCAAAAAAAAAAAAAAAAAAACCCCAAAAACCCAAATCAAGCAAAAAAGACCCAACAAAGCAGCAATGAAACGCTTCAGAAACCACCTCCGCTCTTCAGACGCATGGTTTGAAAAGCGAGGCTCCGGGTTTTGATTCCGCGAGCTCCGCCGTGCTCACCCCGTACCGCACGGGAGCCCCGAAGAACAACTCTCAGGCTCCTTCCTGTCTTTAATCTGTCTCAGCGGGCACAATAAACAACTACAAATGGAATAACAACATCGAAAAAAAAAAGGGGCTGGGAGGAGGGGAGGGAAGATGCCATAATGCAGAGAAGGCCTGAGATACCGGCGAAGGCTTTTAAGAGCCATACATGCTAATTACGGTGTTAAAAATCTGTCAGTCGAAGGGATGGATATTAAATGGAATTGGCTTGAGATGACAGGGCTGAACGGGATTTTAAAAAAATTATTTATTAAAATGGCTCTGGATACAAATTAATGTTCTCAGTTCAAAACGTATTATTGTCTCTCTGGCTTTGATCTGCGGAGCACTCGGAGCGCTGAATGGGAAAGGTTGTCAAATCTCCCCCCCCCACACCCCCGCACACACGCTCTTAAGCGACTCCGCGTCCCTCGCCGAAATATTACTTTGCCATTTCCTCCAGCAGCACCTCTTGTGACCCCCCCCTGGGCAAGACCTGCCTCCCGCACCGGCGAGGAGCGGGGTGCGCTCCCCAGCCCTCGGATGCTGCTGGCTCCACGGCACCGGGCAAGCTGCCCCAGGGTCACTTTTGGGGTGAATTGCCTGGGAGAAAGAGCACGGCCAACCGCCCCCGCGCTTGGGACTGATAGAAAGCTTGCTGAAGCCAGGCTGACCCAGCTTTTTTAAACAAACTTTGGATCTACGAGCCAGGGCTCGGCTTTGCCCAGCACAAAGCATCTTCTGGGAAGGAGTCGGCTCACCCCTCCCGCAAGCGGCCGCTCGGTCTACACATACTGGTCAGACCGCAAATAGCTCATCTATTCGAGGAAACCAGAGGCCGAGGGGGGTCACCCATCTCCAAATTAACGGGATAAAGACGCCAGGACCGGTTGCCCTCGGAAAGCCTGGACGAGGTGCGACAGCCCCCATGCAGCCCGTTTGGGAGGCTCCAGCTCCCAGCCGTGCCCCGCGATCCCTGAACCAGGGAACACAGCTCAGACGCCAACCCCTTCCCGGTGGCAAACCTCACGTGCCTTTTTGGGCAAGCCCATCGCTGCTGTGCGCCCTCACACGGACCCTCACACTGTGCCTGGGGCCGGGGAATCACTCTCTCCTCTGCCCGGGCTCATCCATCCCATGTAAATCCACCAACGGCAGCCACGTGCCTTGGCTCTCTCTAGAGTTCACACCGCTTGGCTCCCAGGTCACCTCCTTCCTTCTCACTTTATCTCTTCTTATTTTTTAATTTTTTTTAATTTTTTTTTTTTTTAAACAATGTACAATTTCACTCTCGATAACACGCGAGTTAATTAAGCCGTGATCTCCTGGAGACAGGTTGCTACAAGGAGATAAGCAGCAGCTTCTGTTCGCCATAAACAGCTGTGCTCCTGACCAGCTTCTGGGGATTTGCTGCTTTTTGTACAGAAGACAAAACAATCATTGCCAATTAAACCTGGACATCGTATTTTCCCCACCGTCGGTGAGGCTCTTGACGTCACCTTCCCCATGATCCTTCCAGAGGAGTCAAGCGGTGTACTGCGTGGCTTCGGGGAAATTAATACCTGAAGTCGCAGTACGCCAGATAACGGCGTTAATTCAACGGCAGCGCGGCCCTGCTGCTTAAAAGACAAAAGCCACTGCACCTCCAGTAGAGTTATGTCAATAATGGGGGTTTGGTGGATGAACAAATGGAAGGAAAAAAAAAAAATAAATTCCCAGGGATTTAAAAAATAAATAAATAAATAATCCTGCAGGTTCAAGCAAAATGTTTCATTTGACCCAAACAAAACTTCTCGGTTTTGCATTTATATTCGGCCACCACCTCAGGCGCGAGCGGAGGCAGCTCTCGGCAGCGCGCTGTCAAAGCAGGACACGTCAGGCTGAGCTCTGCCCGGCGCCGGCAGCCGTCCCCCCTCCCACCAACTACCAGAGACGACGCACGGTTTACAAGGGCTGGGTGACACCGAGCCGGTGGGTCTGCGAGGGCTTCGGAGGGACAGAACTGGAATTCGAAAGGTCTCACAACGCTGGAGAAGTGGTCTGATGTGAAAATGAGGGAATTCAACAAGGAAAAGCAAACAATTTTGCTCTGCCCGATGTGGGAGACCTTCGCTCAGCTTCCTACCTGCTGTTCTTCACCCACTGCAGAACCACTGGTTTTTACCAGTTCTCAGCAATTTCACCAGTAGGACGACACCAAAACACCAGTGCGGACCCAGAACCATCTATAAAACGGGGAAAATAACCCTCAT
>VZSZ01007628.1:130131-152963 GCA_013398815.1 Ibidorhyncha struthersii
TTTTACCCCAAGCTTGTCACGGGGATAATGACATTTTGGAGCCGTGCTGCAGAATGAAGCCCTTGACTCCTTCCCATAGGGCTGGCAACCAGCCCTTCACGGTACAAAAAGCCAAAATTGCTACTATCTTGTCACCGATTCTGGTTATTTTTAGCGCTCTTTCCCTTAAAGCCCCAGCTCCCTGAATCATGTGATTACAACAAGAATCTTATCTCCCATCTAAAAAAGTTTCGTGCCCTCACAGCTGCCGAGAAGTGCTGGGAAATATGAGTCAGACTTCCAAAAACACGCAGAAAGGCTGAGCTTAAGCGCATCTTGCTGAAACCGTAACTCAGGGGGCACCTAAACCCGCTTATTAAATGCTCCTAATTTTTAATTCAGTGCTGGAGAGAATTAGCCATCCAAACACTGTCAGGTGGCTTCAGAAGTCTCCGTTACCTCACTTAATTAAGACAGCACGGAAGATCTTCATATCCTTTGGGTGAAGCACTGGCTCTGTTGGACATTCTTTCATTAGCTTCACCATAAATAAGATTTCAAGACTTGGCATTTACCACAGCAGCAGAATGAAGAAATCAACGTGAAGACAAACCCTTTTTGGTGACCGCAAGTGGATTTCAAGGCAAAAGCAACTCTCTTATCTTCACATTTATCTTTATCCCACTGATAACTCGCTATCTAAGTCCGGCAGCTATCTGATGGCACGCTAACGGCTCTATTTGTAGCTCGCAATGCGATAGCCCCGCTCTCTCCCCCCCTCACCAGCAGATTGCGTATGACAGGAACGTTACACGACCTTTTCTTCCACTTTTTCCCCCGCCCTGGACTTATTCTGCATGTGGAAACGACCAATCTCAGTCAGCCCCCAATAGCACCCGGATCCCGGTAAAACGGGAAATATATAATTACACTAGACAAGCCAAGAAGAAAAAGGACAAGAAGAGGAAAAAGATGAACCTCCTGATCTTCATCTCATCTCCCTACGAGCCCCTGCCTCCCTCTCTCATATTTACCCTTCTCACACGTGCTTACAATTTTTCCTCTGTAAAGCACAGGGAGATGTGCCCAACGACACAGAATACATAAGTACACATTTTACCGTACTACTGTTATTTATTATTAATAATAGTAATGTTAACTCTGCCCTTGTAGGCACCTCTATGAGGGAAGTAGTGTTTGTAAATGTCAATAAGGAGTTTCCCAAAATGCCCAGGCGTCTAAAGCAGCTGTGCTCCTTCCCTGCACAGTTTGAGGGGGGCACATCCCAATTTTTGTCCCCTCTGGTCCTCAGGTCCTTTCTCTGGATTTTTTTTTTTTTTTTTTTTTTTTTTTTTGCATGGAGAATATAGCTGGGTAGATGCTTCTTTCACCCCCCCAACTTCTTGTGTTGACAAGACCAATCTCTTCGGACTAGCCCCAAAACATTTTTTCCCAACCTTGGTGACCTCCTCCACTTAACACTCCTTCCAAAATAACTCCGAGTGAAGCAGTTCAACTTAAACCAACAAGAATCGAGTGTTTGTCCCCCTCATTTCAAATGACACACTCAAAAATAAAAAGCCATTTTTGCATTAATTTTCCATGCTTTCCCTTTCCCCCAAATAACTTGAGAGCTCTGCTATGAATGGGGGAAATGATTTCAGATGGCCTAAAAAGGCGTTACTACTTCTTTAGTTAAAATGCGTGTGGAATTTGTTCTGGCTGCCACAAGAAGAGACATCCCACGTCCAATTGACTACGAAGGACGATCTATGTAGGACATAAACACTTCAGGGAAATTAGAGCAGCACAAGGGCTTCCTCCAAACTCCATCTGGCTCATGGGGACAGCACCATGGCCACCAAGGCCACCGTGGCAGCTTCTGGTGCAGCAGCCACTTCTTTAGGGACCAAGACCTCTTCACACAACCCCCCTGGGATTTTGGATGCATTATCTGGGCTCCACAAAGATTCACCTTCCAGCATAAGGATTTGTTGAAACGTTGCTGCCTGCCAGAATATGGTTGTACTAAAGGACAGCTGATGCCTGGCATTTATCTTCATGACTGAAGACCGCAGACCACGGAACATGAGAGGCAGAGTTAGTTATCTTCTCCTTACCCGTGATTGACAGTAAATGTCAGGAAAGATTAGTTATTCTGTATCATATACATGCCACGCATGTTTTTAATTCTCCTACTTCTCCAGTACCATTTTCAGTCACAGTTGTAATAAATCAAATGTACTTGCTCTGCGTGAAGAAGAGACTCTGCAATTGGAGAAGACCTACTGGTCACCCGCTGTACCTATTTCACATGTCCTCAGCCCAGCCAGGGAGTTCTCTGCTCTGTCCTGTTCTGACCACGATACCTTAATTTCACTTAAAATTGTAATTAAATCCATTGGCTATTTGTGCATCACCTTCCACCATGACCAATGCAATAACACAAGCCGATACACAAGTGAGCTGCTTTCCCCATCAGTGAGACGCAGCCACCTCTGGGGTGAAAGTCCTGGTATTTAACAACCTGATGCCACCTGCACAGCAATTAAAGACAGCCAACAGAAAGACACGAAGGAAGAATTTAGAAAAGAAAAACTGGAAGACACTAAAAGTATCCCCTTTGCCAGCAGAAATAAACAAAACCCCAAGTATCTGGAACGCAGTAAGCAGTCAAAAACTTTGGGTTTACTCCTGTCTAAACGATGGGGCATATTGCAGCAGTGCGACCTACCACCTTGCTCACGAGAACAACAAACCCAACGTGCTCCGTGGCCAACACGCACTAACCTACAGTTTTAAATCACAGCCGCCAGCTTTGTGATTGAGCTAATTACAGCTTGGGCGCAAGATCCAGCAAGCTCTGCCTCAGCAGCCGGCCTTTTCCCGCGGTCAGGCTGGAAGGCAGCCGGCCCGAAACTCCCCTGGTCCTCTGATGTGCTCAGATCACCCTTAAACCCGTGTGACACGGAGGGGCTGGGAAGGACTCCATCTCGCCTAGCCCTAGGTGCCAAGTCGTCTGTGCCCGAGCGAACAGCCTGCTTTTCCTCTACTGTCCAAGAAGGGCATCTCTGAACTGCCACCGATACCCTTTGAAGGACAAGCTGCTCGCTTCGCAACAAGCCCTGCAGAGGCCGATTCCATGGCTAAGTTTTATAGAGCTGAAGTAGGTGAGATTAACCTCATCATAAACCACCAAGATCTCTCTCCGATCAGAAATTCCCCTCTGTGCACAAAACAGCTTCCTAAAAGACCTTGCGTTAAGCCAGCCCTCCCGTGGAAAAAAAAACCAAACCAAAACAAAAACCATTTAAGTTGAAATCTCCCCGGTGAGATGTAATCCCAGTAAAATGCAAAATGGTGACAAGTACCACAGATGGAGCTGTGCCACCGGCAACTAAACCCTTTCTGTCAGCAGGACGGGGTGACCGAGAGGGCGCTAGGTTTAGATCTTGTTTCCCCAGGGTGAATCAGCAGGCAATCGGAGGGGAAGGCGTGCCAAGCCTAGGCTGTAGTCCTTTCTGATCATAACTAGGAGCTGCAGGAATAGAAACAAACTCCACGAGACCCGGAGAAGCAACAGGAAAGGTTAACGTTGTCCTGACCTGCTGTCTGTCTTGTTAAAATGGATTTCAACGTGTAAGACAGAGTACGAGTCATTTCCGAGCACATCACAGCTCCGTATTTGCCTATACAAATGCAGGCTCTTACCAGGATGACGTGTCAAGGCAAGACAAGAAATGTGTTCAGCCGAGACTATCTCCTTCTGGTGCGTGCGTGCGTATCACACAGGCTCAACCCTCCTTCACGGAGCAGCTGAAGGGAAGACCCTCCCTCATCGCATCCCGAAAGGCACCGGACTGACTGTCCTCGGGAATGAAGTTCTATCTCTAGGCAAGAAGCAACGAACACAAGCGATACCACGTCTCGACCCTCTGCACCGTGCTGCCCGGTCTCCTCTTTTGGCCTCACCCTGCCTTGCACAGCCTTTGCTATCCTCCTTTTTTTGGGGTCCAGGCCAAGCTGCCCCTCATTGCACCCAGCCGACCCATTCCAAACCGAAACTTCAGGGCCACTTGGAAACCAACTTGGAATTTAGGCCAAGGTAGTTATCACCTTTGCTTGATTTCACCCCACGCACCTCCTGTCCTCTGTGTGGGTGCTGGTGTTTGCAGACAGCCCTGCAAGCTGTCTAGGGGAAGCATGGAGAAGACTGCAATATCTCCGGGGGGGCACCGGGTCCCTTCCTAATGGCTTTCATGTCTTCCTCTGTCTTTAAATAATTGAAATCTCTTTGTTGCTAAGTACAGGCAAGCAAGAGGGCACTAAAAGTTTTAAGCCTCTCTGGGGAGACCAGGGCCAGGAAATCGACACAACTCACAAGATGTCCTGCCACCAAAGTACCTTGTCTCCTGAAACGAGACCGGCTATGCCGCTCCTCCGAGCGCCTTGCCTTAACGGCTGCTCTCTCAGGATGCTTGTCGCTACTACGGGAAAGGCAGGCTCCTTTATTCATAACAGTGTTTTCAAATCTCGTTTTAAAAAAATATATAAATAATCGTTTCAGAGCAGAGCACGATGTCTACAAAGTGCTCCTCCAGAGAGAAGTGGCAGTGGGGTAACTCGAGGTTCCTGTAGTAGCTTGTCAGCCCCAGACGAGCACAGCCCACAGCTATAGGTGGCTGTCCCTCACGCGGGTGCATTACCCTGCCTAGAGCAGACGTAGCAACGGAGAGGTAGTTTACATCTTTCCGCCCCGTGAATTCCCCAAGAAGAGAGAAGACCTAAAAGGTATGTTTTCTCCCCACATATCAGCAAGGTGGGCAACTGCGCCACAACTACGAGGGGTCAGGACATTGCAACCAGGAGAAAGCCACCACTCAGATCAGCAGCGCAGGTCGGGCGACGTTATTATTTGAAGACAGCGGAGCGCTCTTCAAGACCCTTAATGATCCCAAGATGGTGAGTGCTTATTCCCTGTGTCACAGGGTAAGAAGGTGAGCACCAGAGAGGTGCACACGAGGGTCTCGAAGGAACGACCCCAGACAACTGTCCTTTGCTGCAACCACCAGTTCCCACTTCTGATAACTAAATCCCTCTGCATCACTCCTGATGTAAATAACCATCCATTTATAACTCATTGTAATTACCTGCCTATTTCTGTGTCCCGCCTTCGCAAGGTAGTCTCTCTGCAATTATAGTTAATTGCCTTGATTGCTACTGCATATTTTAAGAAAGTTCCGAAAAAAATACACGAGACAGGATAGTCTAACGAGGAGCCATATGGGGACCAGCACAGAAAGAGTTAATATTTGAGGTGTCTGATTTACTTCTCATTCCTGCCACCAAAGTAAGCCCTAAGCATGCGAAAGCCCTACCAGAACCGCAGGCACAGACCTTGACCATTTCTGTAGCAGCCCATGAAACTTTCTTGGGGGGGGGGGGGGGNCAGCCCTCTATGGATGTTCTTGGCATCACGGTAGTAGCAGCAGGTTTACATCCCATTACCTACAGTAACTCTAGATATTCTGTAACCCGTAATTGACTCCTCCTTGGCCAGGCTCTAAATTTCCCGGGGCGGCGAGCTACATTGGACTATTGATTCAGTAAAGTAAGCAAGCTCCCCAGCCTGAGCAATCCCCAGGGATGCCGAAACGCTCCCCCCCCTGCTCTGCCGTGAGACTTGACCGCAGGCTTTGATGCAGGACTGAATGGCAACCCCAGCTCTGAGTGCCACCACCAGCCATCGGTGTCCTCAGTTGCCCTCTGTCCGTCCTCCGCTATCCCTCCCTGCCCATGTCTCCTGGCTCCCGGCCGGTGCACCCTGCTCAGCCCCCGGAGCTGCTCCGAGGGCATTTACAAAGCCCGGCTGCTCCTCAACGGGGAAGGTCCAGCAGAGCAAAGGCTCCCACCCAACCACAAAACCTCAGCTCGGCTTCCTCCTGAAGGGACATCAATTACTCGGGGCTGTCAGGATGATGAGGCGGCCCGGCCTCCACAATAAGGAGGATATTCAGGCTAATAACTTCCCATTAAGCTCCTCGGAGCTGGATGGTTTCCACGCTTTTCTGCCGAGCTGCTGCCAGGGCTTGTTTGCTCCCCTTGCCCAGCTAACTCTTGAAGGGATATGGCTTGAGGCGCTGCTGTAAAATAAGCCGTCTACCACCAGCCCTGCCTGGAAATCCTTGGCAGAGCTGGACAGAGAAACCACAACCTCCGAGGTTTTCGCTCTGATGCCAGGTCAGCCTTCCTCCTCCAGAGGAGGATGACAGCATTCAACGCAGAAGATTTAAACAAAATAAAAAAGACAAGAAAAGCCTCTTATCCATCACTCCTGACCAAATCGTTGCACACAAGTGCGTTGCCACCGTGCTGAAGGTGGCAGCCAGGCGAGGACGGCCGGGATGCCACATCTCACCCTTTCTCCCCCTGACTTTTGCTAACCTTCACCACCAACCGAGAGGAGAATCGTAAGTGTTCCCGGGTTCAGGGCTAGTTTATGACACTGAGCTGAATATCCACATTTGCATCCTCTTCTACTTCTTCAACACATCCTGCACCTCCTGCCCACCCTTCCCAGCAGCTTCGCCCCTTGGAGATACCACCACGCCACGGCACCCACTGGAATGGGAATGAGCCCTTCCCTCCAACCATGACTCAGGGGACTATCCCAAAGCACTCCGGGTCCTATGTTTCTCGAAAGTGCTAAACCAGGCTGGACTTGGAGGGGGGTTACCTTTACCCTCATAAAATTTGCTTTAGGAAAAAAAAAAAAAAAAAATCCAGTCCATTAATGCTTCATAAAAATTTTAAGAGGTTTCTGCTAAAGGAAGGAAAACAAACAGAGACGGTGTCGGCATCCCGGCACTCTTTAAATCAAACATTCTTTCTCTAATGCACTTTTTTTTTTTTTTTTTTTTNTTTTTATAGTACCAATCAGGAAAGCAATCAAGCGTGAAGCCCACAGCTCCCACTGCCTCCATTTCCAGCATCTGAATTCTTCCCAGCTCAGGACGTGAAATCCCAGTGCTCCCATCAGCTCCGTGCTGGCTACAACAGCGTGTCCCACCAAGTTGCTGGAGCGGCTGCGAGGGCGAGATGAACAACAAAACCTCCCATCCAGAAAGCCGAGGACACAGCACCCTGACAAGGATCCCCATCTACAGGAGAGATGCTTTGATGGAGTTAATTAACTTTACTGCACCAGCATCCCAAACCGGAGTGGGATCGATGCACGGCGTGCACAGGGACTGGCAGCATCTTTCAAGCACGTGGGGATGGGTGAGGGAGTGAGGAAGCTCCTGTCCTTCCCTAATAACGGCAGGGGACNNNNAGGAGCCTTTATACCCGCCAGCATTAACAACTCCTTCATTAATAACCAGAGCCTGGGCTGCTTTTCCAGCGGGGGAGGGTGCAGCGTGGCAGGGCGAGCAACAAGAGGTTTGCCATTAAATCAGCAGCTGAGGTCTAGTCTAGGCAGAGACATTTGGAAACCGGGTACCTGAGTCAGCTCGAGACCCGTCTAATAACTCTGGGAAAATGTCAAAGGTATTTCCGCAGTATTCACTGTCCAAAAAGGCCCAATAATCTTTTTTTTTTTTTACCCCCTTGTTTGCATGTTCCTTTGTTTTTCTGAGACCTTTCCCTTTCGCTGCAGAAATGTTCTGCTGCAAACGCACACCATTCCCAAAATAAGGCTCCTTCATAAACAGTATATTAAAAACCAACCCCCCAAAGAAAACTCTGCAACTGAATACAAAACACAGTTATTGAAGAGCTGCACAGTGACAGCTAGCGATGAGAAACAAGAACACCAAAAGTAAAGTGGGGGGAAAAGTAAATAAACGAAACGCTGAGCAAAATATTCTGCTGAGAATTCAGGAGACATTAAAAATCTAACATCAAATGTATATATATAAAATATACATAAGCTTCATAAATCTACATCATATATGGATATACGTTAAATATATATTATTTATTTTGCAAAACTTTAATTTAAGAAGTCGATTTTCAACCATAAGTGGTTTTTGCTCTCTTCTACCTGCCACAGATTCCAAGAAAGGAAAAAGTTGGGTTTTTTTTCCCCCCCTAAACAACCACGCGGAGATTTGAGATAGCTCCCGGGGGCTGGGAAGGATGGAGACAAAGCTGGTGACGAAGCATCTCAGCGACCTCCGCAGCGAGCGCCTGCCTCTTGCTGCCCCTCTCGCATCTCACCTCCAGCCTCTCTCAACCAAAACCAAGACAGAGAGGAAAGAAACCCTTTTGACTGGAGCCCCTTTAGCACAGCAGCACCTCGCTTCCCTGCTAACACCCCCCAGAGCGCGCCCCGTACCCCGCTAATTCCCAGCCCGGCCGTGCTGCTCCATCCCTAAGGCAGAGCTTCGCAGACCGGCAGCGAAAGCGTCAGAACTGCCAAATAAAAACCCAGAAGAGATGGTTTCTCCTATCCATCTTCCCCCTCCGGCTGCTTCACAGAGCTACCTGTGGACGTCTAAGCTGGTTAAACAAATAGGGGGCCTCCCAAAACACAGATACACGCTGGGGTTAAGTCAGATTAAGAGAAGCTTCATTTCCACCTCCGCTCCGCTCTCAAACCCCTCTACGCCTCCCAGGCTGCAGCCGGAGCTGCTGAGCATCAGCAAAGAGCAGGGAGGGGAGAAAAACGCACAAGCCTAAGAGAAAAAAAGCAGCAATAAAGCCTTTGCTGCCTCCATCCCTTGCTCTGGAGAGGCCGGGAGGCTGGTTAATGGATGTCAGTTCTGTTTCCATTGAAGAAAACAAAAATCAATGCAAGCCTCTAAGGCAGGCAGGGCACAGCCGCGGCCCTCGTGCTGCCTTGCCTTTTCGGCACGCATCGCCCCAGCCAGAAAAGGAGTTTGCACCGGTGTTACCCAACACACGAGGCAGAGCCAAGCAGCCCTATAGGCTCCCATAGGGAGAGGAGAAAGCGGAGCATCCTTAACCTCACCCTCAACGCTGCCTCTTCGCCTGCAGATGTTTACTCCTATGGATTTCTGCAGCGACAGCCGTGCCGGGGTGGGAAGATCCTCAGCTCAAACTGCCACGTTGGCAGAGGCCCCGTTGCAGATGCGATTATAAAGATAAAATTCTCTTCTGACGGCTTTTGGGTTGGTGGGGTTTTTTGCCCTTTTTTTTTTTTTTTTTCCTCCTGTGGTTTTGCCACACGGACACAAACCAGCGCTTTGCTGGCAGAAGGGGCTCGCTCCGGGCGGTCTCTGTAGCCCCGGCGTCTGATTTTTCCCTCACTGCTAAGGCATTGCAGCCTCTCAGGCAGAAAAGATGCAGGTCGGACGTTTCGTTAGTGCTAAAAAGAATACTAATGAACTTGCAGGTTGCTGGGCGAGGTACCCAATGACAAGCCATGCACAATTGCTTAGCTGAGTCTCCTGGACGCTAGAGGGACGAGGCGCAAATGGACTCAGGATCCAAAAAACTCACCAAACCCCCCTGTTTCTTCCCGGTGAAGTATCAGGTGCATTCCTGCTGCTTAATGCGCATGCCTGGCGCTAATACCATGCCCTGATCAATGTTAGATACTTCCTATTTTGATCCTATGGCTTCCTATAAACACTTTGGTTGGGATTTATCGCCTCGTCACGCAAGCTAGCCATTTGGACCCCATTTTATAGCAAATGGAGAGAAAAATGCACTGCTAGGACACAATCTGTCTGACCTATTTTAGACATCTGCCTTAGACTGGGATGAATTGCACCCTAAAAAGGCCCATTGCTCTCCAGTGACTACAAAGGGGGACTAGACAACATGCTCAGATGTAGACATCCATCATCTCAGACACCTGCAGTTACATGAGCAAGTGTCCCAGATTGCTCGTGCTCTTCTGGGCTCCTACAGAAATGCTAATGGACCGAGAGCAACCCAGCCTTTGCTTTTTCTCTCTTCCAACAGATGCATTTCATCTCACCTTAGCCCGTGGCTGGTCATCTGTGTCCCCCCGACGCCAACGACAAGAGACGGGGACTCCGGGAGATGAACTGGTTCCTCTCTCTTTCCAAGACCTGCTTAGATCAGGCACCTAACTTCTGGATGCCCGAAGCTCAGACTGGTCTGACTGGGAGCAGCCTGGTTTTAAAACACACTCCCAGGTGAAGCGGTGGGCGACGTGAACACACCGAGCTCTGCCCGACGATGCCGCGCAGGCATCGCATTGCCCAACGCTCAACAGAGGGAACGTGTGGCGTGCGCAGAAGGAGCTGGTTCTTACTCCATCCATCCGAACGGCACGGCGCGAGGTCTCTCCACGTCTTTCTTGCTGCCCGTGGTCCCCAGGGAGATCTCCTTGGTCATTACCCACAGGCAATCCCATGCGGCGCCCGCTCAGGATTTTGCACTTGGGAGAACAGCATCCAGCCAGCACCGGAGGGCAGCTCTTGGAGGAAAGAACCAGCACTCCCAAAGCCTAACTTGGAGACCAAAGTCTTACTTGGAGGCTAAGAAATACCGTGCCAAGAGACGCAAAACCAGATTCGGGCACCTGAGAAGGTCTGCAGGAGGCACATCCCAGCGCGTCAAGCAGAGGGCTCATCCCATTCAGACTGGCCTGGGGGAGCCGGTGAGCTAGGATGACTGCTGTTTGCTTGACCTTTTTACCCACGTACAGCCCTCCCCTTTCCTTTCCTCCAGCGAGGGAAGCTCGCTACTACCTGGCCAAGCTTCACGCTGACTCCTGCAGCTGCTGCTGTGCCAGCGATGCCGCATACCACCTCCAAGCAACAACCACATCCCAGCCCCTGCCGGAGGAGCTCTTCAGCAAACCGCTGCTTCAAAGTACAGCTGCAGCATCTCGGCGTAAGGTCAGTGCCTCGGAAAAGGGTGAAGGGGGCTCATTTGGGACAGAAAGCCACACGATTCAAGAAAGAAAAAAATAAGGCAGCACATCCTACCCAAAGCAAAGTCCAGCTCCGCGGAGGAGCTTTCTACAATACCAAGATATAGATATAGATATACCAAGATATAGATATACCAAGATATAGACCCAAGCCTAATGTCTCTCGGGTGAGGGAAAGGTTGGATGTGGAGCCCACCTTCCCAGCTGCCTTGTTTCTGAATAACATACCCCCATGTATTTTTAGGCCTGATTCCTACTGGAATGAGCTTACGCAATCCTGCTCTTTGCCTGCGTGCCTCTGTCTAGCAATCTTCCCCAATAATTTGTGGAGCCTTTGGCCAATTTTAACTAAATTTGACAGAGGAACAGATGGCTCAAAGACATTAAGTACCTGCAAGTCTAGTACAGATAGGCAGCCAGGTACAGGAGAGGGACTCTGCAAGTGCCCCACGGAGGGAAAGGCCACATAAAAATGAGATTGATCCTCATCTCAACCTCAGAGAATCCGCAGAGCACAAAGACTTTCCGAACGTCCCCGCTGCAGGCGGCAAGTCATTTACTCCTACTTGGACCAAAATGAAGGAAACTTTTAAGAAACCCAGCTTTATCGGCTTCCGTGCCAGTCAGAGGATGGATTTTGCATATGAAAGCAGAGCCTGCGTGACAACTTAGACAAAGGAGGAAAACCAACAAGGGAAGGAAAGTCAAGTTGCCGCCGGCACCAAGGACCTGCTGGCAATCTTGCACCAAACCCAAACCTTCTGACATCTACCCCAGGGCCTTGGAGCCTGCAGCCGGGGAGAGGGGATAGCTCACGCACCGAATTTTGGGTGGCTCCATGGAGGGAGATTTCTTGCATCAAGGGAGGGCACGCAGCACGTCGTCTCGGCGGCAGCGGGCTCGCACGGCACGCTGCACGCCAGTAATAGAGCTGCTCATCTATTTCCCATCAATGTATCTTTTTAATGAAGGAAGATGGCTTTTTAATAAATAAAACCTTTCACTAAAAATAGCTGCACGGTCATCTATAATCCCCTGAAAACTTAAAAGGGCCCAAAGTCAAGGCGCAGAGCAATAGTTAGCGGGGGGGGGAGGTTGGTGCCGAAATAAGGCAGCCACCCCCCAACTCTTTTGCAGCAAAAAAAATAATACGCGTAACACCTTCTGCACACACCTGCGAACGCCTCACCCTGCCGGCACCAAAAGAACGTCAAAACCATTTTGCAAACTAATTAATACTCCCCAAATTCCCAAAGCTTAGTCAAGTACTATTGTTCCCATTTCAGCACGGGGTTGGGGGGAAAGAGGCAAAGAGCAGCAAAATGACTTCATCTGAAAGGGCGAGCTGGGGTACGGCCAGGATTGGAGGCTGCAGCAGCCCCCCATGCCCTGCCTGAGCCAAAACCGGGGAGGGGTTAGGCACCGAGCCGTGGAGCCACCTCCCCTTTCGTGTCTACCAGCACCATCTCCCCTTTCCTCCAAGTAAAACAGATTTGTCCACAAAATCAGCTCCGGGTGGCGCAGCCTCGCCCAGCAGGTACAGATGGGCTCGCTGATCAAGATGAATCATTTGGCACGTTAAAATGACCTGGACACAACCGCAGAACGGGCTCCTTGCTCAGCGACTCCTCCACGGCCGGAGCATCGGGGGAGAAGAACCAAGAGGAGCCTCTGAAATCCGGAGGAGCCCCACATCTGGACCCTCCGGCTCGTCTCCCCCCTCCCCACCACGGTCTGGCTTGTTTGCGGTACCAAAGCCCCCCTCCTCGCTCTCAGACAAGGTTAATAGGGTAGAGAGAGAGCATCTGTTTATGAGAAGGTTATCAAGTGAAAGGCAGTAACGCAGCCTCCAAACCAGCTTTTCATAGCCTCTTACTTATTATTTAATTTGGCTCCAGTACGTGAAATTAGGCTAATGGCTGTTAAGTGGTTAAGGCACGCACATTGTCCATCTGCCGAGAAGGCTCCGGGCCGTTGTTCTGTTTCAAAGGCTAAGGAGGAAAAATAATATGAGAGTTGCATGCTGTTAGTTTGAGAGCTCATAAATGCATTTTCTCCCTCTTTCCCCCGCTTTTTTATTTCTTTTATCTCCAGTGCTTTGCCTGTTGCAGCATTAGGAACTTCTGGAAAGCGAGTTACAGCCGCCTTTTTTTTTTTTTTTTTTTCTCCTCCCCAAGATCCGCAGTTCCATTACCCAGCTGTTGTGGGCAGGGAAGGAGTTCAGATGGTGGCGTCACTGTTCCATTACANGTTTCAGCAATGCCACAGCGACCAGCTGTTGCAGTCTTCCGATTCAGGCAAGCAAAGTGCAGCATCCCTCATCTGATATCAGCCGCATTACGAACGAAACCCCGAGCTTTCGTCTCTTCTCCTTGACACCAGGACTGGCAGCCTGTCTCCATCAACACAACATCATCTTCACGGTTTTCCTTACACGCAATCTGGAGCGCTCAACCCCTCCCCACCTGGACTCCTTGCTGCATTTAATGAGTAGCTCCCCACATACCACGGAGGACGCGTGGTTTCCTACACATTTTAGTCTGAAATGACGCAAGCTCAGGCTGGAGCTCCCTCTTCCCTTGAGTCTTGCATATGGGCAATGCCCACACGGATTCTCGGGTGTCTCGTACAAGACTTGAGCTCATGCTGTCATTGTTTCAGAGGACTAATGAGGTCCCTCGACATCTACCTGCTTATTTTCATGGAAGCTGTAGAAAGGTAACTCCCAACCCTCTGTAAAACCTGACCGAAAGCAGCCAGCTGATTCACAAAAGTTAGCAGAAAGGGTGAGCAGGAAAAAGGACGCGTAGAGGAAGATAAATCGCCTGCACCTCGCTTCCGCAAGTTCACAAAGAAGTTCTGAATGACTTCTAGGCAAGTGACCAGACAGAGGGTGGGCTAAACTGCATGCAAAACCTGGCCAACAATCATTAGAAGAAGATCCCATAGATATCAAAAAAACACTTCTACAGTGACGCTTTTTGTCCCTTGGTTCCCAGATGAAGTTTACCAGCTCTGCCTCACCCACAGAAGGACGAGGCTTCGCTACTGGATAAAGCTATCACGTGGCTGGACATGGTTTTATTAAAAGAGGGTAGACATAGAAAGATCAAGGAGTATTGTGGAGCAGTCGACACGCTGGAGGGGAGGGATACCATCCAGAAGGACCTGGACAGGCTGGAGAGGTGGGTCCATGCGACCCTCATGAAATTCAAAAAGGCCAAATGCAAGGTCCTGCGCATAGGTCAGGGGAAACCCAAGCACAAATCCAGGCTGGGCAGAGAATGAATGGAAAGCAGCCCTGAGGAGAAGGACCTGGGGGTGTGGGTGGGTGAGAAGCTCAACATGAGCCGGGGCGAGGGAGGGGATTCTGCCCCTCTGCTCCGCTCTGGGGAGACCCCCCTGCAGTGCTGCCTCCAGCTCGGGGGGTCCCAACAGCAGAAGGACACGGAGCTGTTGGAGCGGGGCCAGAGGAGGCCCCGGAGATGCTGGGAGGGCTGGAGCCCCTCTGCTGGGAGGACAGGCTGGGAGAGTTGGGGGTGTTCAGCCTGGAGAAGAGGAGGCTCCGGGGAGACCTTAGAGCCCCTTCCAGTGCCTAAAGGGGCTCCAGGAGAGCTGGGGAGGGACTCTGGATCAGGGAGGGGAGCCATGGGATGAGGGGGTACAGTTTTACACTGGAAGATGAAAGATTTAGATGAGATATGAGGAAGAAATACTCTCCTGTGAGGGTGGTGAGCCCCTGGGGCAGGTTGCCCCGCGAAGCTGTGGCTGCCCCATCCCCGGAGGTGTCCAAGGCCAGGTTGGACGGGGCTTGGAGCGACCTGGGCTGGGGGGAGGTGTCCCTGCCCAGGGCAGGGGGGTGGAACGAGATGATCTTCAAGGTCCCTTCCAACCCAAACCATTCTATGATTCTATGATCTGACTTAAGGAAGCCGTGACTGACACCAGAGTAGCACCACTGCTCAGGACCTCCGTGGCACCGGCAACATGGCAGTAGAGAGGGGAAGGTGCCAGTAATGATGCCTGTGCCCAAGAGCCGTGGCTGCTGGGGCGCAGCCCTGCCCACCACGGGGCCTCCCCGCAAACCGGAGCCCACATGAGGAGAGAAACCACTTTCCTTGAGAGGAGCCCCGGGGAGGGGACAGGCTCTGAGGAGGTGCACTGCAGGCAGGAAAGGGAAGGGGCCCTTCAGCTGCGGCAAAAAAATAACAGCCAAACCCCAGCTCTCTCCTCTAAGTAAGAGCCGAGCCGTCTCCGAGCGAGAAGGGTTATTTATGGGGACACGAGGAAGGAGAAGGCAGCTGAAGAGCATTTCTCATTTCCCTCCATTACTGCAACAGCCCCACTTGAAATCCAACTTTATTTCTTCCTCCTCAAGCCAGCGGAAAAAAAAATAAAATAAAAAAATGTCGCAAACAAAGTCTGCCTTCTCTCCCTTGTTAACCTCCTGATTTTGCCAGAGGTTAGCAGGGCTGTTTCAGACTCACAGCAGGAGAAACAAGCAGCAGTCGGCACCACCCGGAAAAAAAGATTAGGGCATTTACTAAGGGGCTTGTCCCCCCACCTTGCCCCAAAACAGCCCCCGCTGCTGCTTTGCCAGGGGACCGCTTTTCCCGGGTACGGCTGCGATATCTGCGCTCACTCCCGCTGGCTTTATCCCCATCTCCTCCCTCTCTCAACATCTATCTGCACGAATTACTCTCCCCCTGTACTGTATCTTCTTTCCTCAACCATGCACAAAGTATATAAATATATATGTACACACACATAAATATAAATGTATATATACACGCACAATTGCATCTCTGTGTGCAACGATGGCTGTTGTGTGCAGAATGCAAGCATGCTCAGGGGTGGTTAGTTATGACACTCAAAACCCCCAAATTTCCACCCATTATTCATTTTGATACTCATCTCCTTGGTTCCTGCCGAACCAAACCCAAAAATGCACCCTCCAGACTCCGTTTTTAGGGGGAAGAGGCGAGGAAAAAGGAAATTAATCTGAGGCGGAGTGCCAATCGCGCTGCCTGACGCGAGAATAAAGCGGCTGTACGTTGGAATAACCACCAAAGCGAGATGCTCAGCCCGTGTCCTGCAGCTCTGCACCTGCTCGCGCTGAGAAATCAATGCACGGCGTGCGAAGCCGCCGGGGATTACGGCGAGGAGAGCGGGATTTGCA
Organism: Ibidorhyncha struthersii; assembly: GCA_013398815.1. Taxonomy (NCBI): domain Eukaryota; kingdom Metazoa; phylum Chordata; class Aves; order Charadriiformes; family Charadriidae; genus Ibidorhyncha; species Ibidorhyncha struthersii. The sequence continues at coordinate 146,163 of VZSZ01007628.1, forward strand.
GAAACTTGCCCGGATTTGGCCGACCGGTGCGGAAAACTTTTGCTGGTACAACAATCTCCGTCGGTGGGGGGAGTGAGCTTCTGCGATGTTTTTTTAAGGTGGGTTTTTTTTTTTTCCCCCGCTGGCAAAACCCCTGCCTTGACACATTTATGCCCGCACGTCTGTACTGCTGCCAGCCCGGCTTATTCCCCTCGCAGGCTGGTAGGAGCTATTAAGCGTTCCTAGCAGAAGTCTGACACCGGGAGAGTTTTTGTGTGAATAGCGTATCCCGGCAAATCTGCAGGATAGAGAACATCTAAAAATCAGGTTAAGGGATAAATACTGACAAGCCCTGACTGGAGAAAAAGAGAGCGTTCATTCGAACGCCTGCACGAACTGGAGGATTGCTACGCTTTCCCCCCCAAAACGATGCTGAACCAGGTCGGCGGCGATTGAGCCACGTGGAAGACCAGAAGAAGGAGGCGACTGCCAAGCTGAAGGACGCGTGTGAACCTTGCCAGGCTTTTTACAGACCCTCCAAACCTGCAGCCGGAGCGTGGGGGGAGGTTCCATCTGAATTTTGGGGGGAAAGCTGGCAGGGCAGGACTTGCAGGAAGCCTCCTTCGAGGAGTCCTCAGCCCTAACTCGCTGCCAGGGAGCATATGCAAGGCAGGGAAGCATTACAGCGCTTTGCTTCTGATCATCAGTGTTTTGAAGGGTTTTCTTGGCCTTGGTCGCCAGCAAATTTGGCAAGAGGTTTCCCCAGGCACTGAGCTGGCAGTTGTGGGAAAGAGGGTGGCTTTATCCAAGACGTCAAAAATCCGGGGAGACGGCTTTGAACTAAAGCTGACGGGGGAGAAACGAGAAAGGAAACGTCCTCGTGGGCACAGCAGCTGCTTCGGAGGCAGCAGAGAAAATTTGTAGAGACGAGAAGTGAGCTGAGGGGCGAGTTTTTTTCCCAGGCTGCAGGATCCCAGCCTGGAAGGAGGAGAGGCAAGGAGGGCAGGCTCCATCTTTTTCCTCCTCTTGCTTTAAGAAAAGGAAGCTTTGACCCCCTCCCTCACCTCCCAGGGGGACGGTGGAGAAGCAGGAGATGCTCAGAGCCCGCAGCCTCACCGGTGAGACGGGGAATTGCTCTGCCCCTGCTGGGATGCACAGACCCGGCCGCTAAGGGGAGTGATGGATGAAAGGGAGGGAGAGGAGGAGAAAGCTGCGTCTTAAGGCTTTGCAGCAGCAAATGGCCTCGGCGATTAAAACTGAGTGGGCAGTTGTGTATCACTCTGGATTTTCTGCCTGTTTCATCACTAGCAGTGACTCAGGAATATTCTTCATCGCCCTCAAGCGAGGATATGATCATTTTCTGCCACTTGAGATGAAGCTAATTTTACAGCGGCTTAGGGAGAGAGATGTCATGTGCTGATGTCTATACTGCCTGTATCACACATCCATGCAGCACGGCAAGGCTATAGGTGCTGACTGCTGAAAAGTTATACCACCCGAGACCAGGAGAGAAACGCCGTGGGCCAGGGGAGGGTTGTTTGGAACGGCAAAGGGCCCTGAAAGATGAGAGGAGAAAAGCAGTATAGGGTCGAGACTTCCCAGCGAGGAGAAAGACAACAGCATCCCCTCTCCGGTCAGGTTCGTTAGCAGGAGAAGCATCCAAACTGCCTGAAGGTTTTGAATATGCTCCTAATAGGACAAGCGTGCTGAGCAAGACTGATGGGCTCAAAGGACAGATCTCTCCGCTTAAAGCCAACCCAGTCCCAGAGAGACCCAATTTGCCGAAACCGAAGCCTGATGCATGAGGAGCCCACGCTCCAAAGCGAAAAGCATTTGCGGTGCCAGTGCCAAATTGCTCCCTTGGTGCATCAAAGCCCACGTCTGGCCGGGCTCCCCATCTCATCCCACCTCTGCTTCCCACGGGGCTGGGATGAGATGGCAGAGGAACCAGTGCCACCACCGGCACTACAGCTGGACCGCCTGGGATCCTGGCTGGGAACCTACCAGCCCTACGGCCACATTCAGATGGGTTTTCTCGCTCGCCGATCGGGCCATTTATTTATTTTCGAGATGCAAAAGCTGCCTTCGCACCAGGCTCTGGCAATGCCTCGCTGGGCTCCCTGCGCGAAGCCATGGTCTCCCAGCCGCCGGCCGGCATGCGATTCCTTGACAGCCCTGGCTTCAGGAGCTAACTGGCAGTGGTAGCTGCATTTGCAGGGGAAACGGAGCGGTACTGCCAGCTTTTAGTGACAAAAGGAGTGTTTATAACAGGCGCGGTGACAGCTGTCCGAATGCCACATTTATTTACAAAACGTTAGTTAAATTACTGACAGTTGGTGCTGCAAAGGGAAGCTGAGAGGAAGAGCTGACATCTCCCCATCGCACTAATACGGCAGCCCCGCGGCGCCTCTCCGCACGCCGCAGGCTTTCAGCCTCCCCTTCCACCGTGGGCTGCGAACGCCTTTGTGCTCAGGACACGGCTCTGACCCTTCCCTTCCCACTCAACCCACCAGGGCATCGTGCTGCAACTCCCACCGACCCTGGAGGGTTGGTCCCAGCAGGGTGGGTGAAGTTCCTCCTACGCGATGCATTGCCATCAAGCAGCCTTCAGTCTTTTCTAGAACAATAGAATGGTTTAGGTTGGAAGGGACCTTAAAGATCACCTCGTTCCACCCCCCTGCCCTGGGCAGGGACACCTCCCCCCAGCCCAGGTTGCTCCAAGCCCCGTCCAACCTGGCCTTGGACACCTCCAGGGATGGGGCAGCCACAGCTTCTCGGGGCAACCTGCCCCAGGGGCTCACCACCCTCATGGTCAAGAATTTCTTCCTGATATCTCATCTCAATCTCCCGTCTTCCAGTTTAAAACCATTACCCCTCGCCCTATCAAGGAAGGACCAAAAGGGTATTTATCACCCTGTGATCTCTTCAGACCTTGGTTCAGACTACTCAGGGCAGTGCCACTTGAATGGATGTGGGTCACCAAGTGGACTTCCCAGCGGCCAAAAATGTCTGGCACGCTGGTTTCAGACTCGTAGAGGTGTCTGAGGTGAAGGGCCCCACATCTCGCTACACAATGTCAACAGTCTGCGTGGTGCTGGCTTTAAACCAGCAAGGAAATTGTAGCTGCTGTCCTCCACGAGCCAAGGACAGCCAGAGAAATTTAGGAGACCCAGCTGACATGCATGAGGGAAGGCATCTCCCCCAACCAATCGCCTCCACAACAAAGCAATAACAACCAAAGATGGGATTTTGACCTTCTGACCATGTCCTACCCTGCCACAGAATACAAGCATCTAGAGAGGGGAGAAGCTTTCTTTAATTTCCCGAGTACACAGGTCAAGCCTAACAGACGCCTTTTGCTCCCCGTGTTTGTAGAGGACTAAATCACACCACTTCAGACACACACACACCCCCCATCGGAGCACCTCCAACCCGCTCCCTCCCAGCGCTGCCACGTTCTGCCCCGATTCTCACACTGTGCGAGTTTGCTGAGCAAACAGGGTCGGGACGTGCGTTGGCCAGCCTGAAGTCTGGCCTTGGAAAACAGATATTCAACGTCAACGTTGGCCAATTCAAAGCAGAACAGCTCCTCTAACGAGAAGAAAGCAATAGAAAGGATGAAGCATGATGGAAAAATTGACTCCAAAACGTAAAGCAGCTCAGAGGTGAGAAGGGAAAGATGTCTTTTAGGCGAAAGGGAAAGTCTGCATATCCAGAAATTCTTCCCTTCTGAGACATCAAAATTGCACTATTTCCTATAAGACACTTTGAAACCCAAAATCTCACTTCAGCTTAATCGGAGCATTTCCCGTAAAATTCGACAAGATGCTTCAATGAACTCATAAACTCAGATTAAAAGAAAGAAATACTATTTTTCCAACCAAACCCAAATCTGCCCTTTTCTCAACAAGGAAATTCTAAACTAAGTATTTGCCAGTGAAGGTACGCAAGAAAGAAAGGGATTTTTTTTTTTTTTTAAGAAAAAGATCTGTTCCAGAAATAAAAATCTGTATTTCCTTATGTAACAAACCGTAGAAGTCAGAATTTTTTAACTGTAAGTACGAGAGGCTCGTTCCCACTGCACTGCAATGCAAGATAAGCAGCAAACCTTCAGAGACTTGGAAAATGCTCGCTCAAGTCTTCACCTAGGTCACTCTTCCTTTGAGCTCATCAAGAGTTTTGTACGGGACTGTAAGAAAGGAATGGGGATGCAAGATAATAAAGATTAACCTGGAATAAAGCCCTACATCTATCTTTTACCGAATTTGGTGGGTAAGAACCCAAATATGCCTTCAAATATTAGTGCTGTGCCTATCCGTAGGTCCAAACCATCTTGAGATTTGGAAGTGGCTCAGCACCTGGCGCTGCCCTGCTCTTCTTTCGTCCCTTTGAGAATTCGCTCTTCGACAGCTTTTTGTCATGCTTCTTATTAGAGATGTGTAAGAAACGTAAGTCTGAAAAACACACCGTTTTTTCCTGTACAGAGGATGTGAAGCTGGGAAAATAATGATCCCACCATAAAAAAAAAAAAAAGAAAGAAAAGAAAAGAAAAAAATACAGACTCAAAAATCCAAAGTAATGAATGTTTGGATCGTGTCCGGGGCTCTGCATGTGTCTGATAAAACAGACGCAGGTGTCAGAGCCATTTATGGTTGCGGGCGCAGAGCCGGTCAAAATCTCCCATCTCTGGGAAAAAAAAAAAAAAAAAAAACTGTGATATTTCCCCAGCTGCTCTTGTTGGAAGGTGGTTTTATTCCTTATTTACTCTGTCCTCATTGACATGCAGAGCCGGACTCGCACGTCTCCCGTTTGACCCTTGGTGTCCTTTCCTATTCAGCACTCTTCCCAAAGGTGTCCCCACCTTCAGGCCAGGCTCAGCTCTCCAGACCTTGTCTCCATCTCACTGACACTGGTTTTTCCAGGGCAGAATCCAGCTGCAAAGTCAAGTTTGCCTTCAGCCTTTCCGTACCCACTCATCTGCTCTTCTGCCTCCTCGCTTTGCATATAAACTAATGACCGCTTCCCAGCAGGACTGCTGGTGGCGAGAGCCAACACCGCTCACCGCCAGCTGAAGACTCCTTGTTTAAGGCAAGATTTTTAATATACTAATGATTAAGGCGCGTTTGGCATTTCAGCAGACGCTGCAGCATCCAGACAGCTAAGCCCGAGTCTCAGACTTGGCTCCTCCACTGCTTTGCACCTCTGAAAACGAAACCTAAGGAGAGCAGAAGGTATTTCCATTTGCTTTGCAAAGGTGCCGCATGCAACAACCAGCAACCCCTCTTCCGTTGGGAGAAGGCTTTCTGCATTGCTATTCCCCGCGCCGCCCGTGAACCGTTTGCATATTGTAGCGAGACTAAAACGCCGTCTTCCAACCTGATCCACAGTCCATTACAGTTAGGATAAAGACTTGTGGCGACATTAATGAGCACCGGATCGGCCCCTTTGTCAGCATAAATCTCTCTCTTGCATTGGTGGGATTGCATGTTCCCATTTGCTTGTTTGTTTGGCTCTCTACTCTCATTACAATTTCTATTAGCCCATTCTCCCGCTGATGTGGCTGTAGATTAGTTCCTTCCTGATTCTCCCCTTTCCTCCTGAAGGAAAATAAGGGTCTCTGAGCTCAAACCTGCGGGTTTAGGCGGGTCTGGGAGGAGGCAAGAACAACTCTGCTAGATCGAGAGGAGGATCTTTCCAACAGCATGACTTGGAGTAACTCCAGCGAAGCCAGCAGAAGAGACAATGATTTTGGGCAAGCTGAAGATGACCCACATCCCCAACCCACCTCTCATTAACCCAGGCAGGGAGCTGCCAGTTCACAACGTGCAATGCCAAGCAGCAGCGTGCTCGTTGCCCGAAGGACTCTGCCAAGGCAGAGCCGGGCAGCACGGAGCCGGCGCATCAAGGTGGCCAAGAGCTAGAGATGAGGCCGGTTGCCATCCCTTGGGCTGGCACCCACAAGCGCTTAGGTCCAAGGCTTAGCTTAGCTCATGGTCGTGATGAGAGCAGCTTCTCAGCAGAGTTTAGGGCTATGGGTAGACCCGCAGCTGGGGGTGGCACTGCCTTTGCTGGCCCAAATCTCTGGCTTCGTTTCAGCTCCTACCTAACGATCATCCACCCACCGAGCAGCTCCCCAGTACCACAACCGTACACCATATACCCCTGCCATGACAATTCCCCGGCACCTCCGACCCAACAATGCTCTCAGTAGCCTCTTCAAAAGCAAGGGCGGGACACCGGTGGACAGCTGTGGTGGCCCTCCAGTAGGACGCTCTTAGCATTTTCCCTGTGGAAGGATGCATCCTGCCACGAAAAGACTGCAATGCAAGCAGATGACTCACGGAGCCAGAGAAAGGAAGCGTCGCAATTGCCGCACGCGAATATATACATTTATAGGACCTAAGAGGGCGCCTACCGTCACGTGAGGAGTCGATAACAGGGCTAAGAACTGAACCTCCATTTCATAACCGATTAGAAGTGCCACCCTCCACTGGCCAGCTCTGTCACCTGCAAAGCTGCTCTGACCTCCCTTCCTCCTCGCTTTTCTTCCTCCCTGGCAGCCCTTCCCATCCCAGAGGAGCAGGGTACAAGTCTGTTTGACTTAAATCTTCCCGGAGCTGGTAGACCGGAGATCTTTAACCCGATGATGGAGGTGGCGGCTCCAGAAAAGCATGTTTGTCCCCTAGCTCCTAGGGGGCCCGGAGAGCTCCAGTGAACCAGAGGCAGCAGCTCCACCAGGAGAGCTATAAAGGGAAACCCTCCTCTGGCACAGCAATCAGGAGCTTGTCTCATCTCAGATGGAAATTGCACTCAGGAAAAAAA
>VZSZ01007628.1:189373-203313 GCA_013398815.1 Ibidorhyncha struthersii
CCTCCTCACCTGTTCCCGCTGGGAAAAGCCCCTTCAGACCCCCCCCGAGGTTTTGCAGCAATTTTAATAAGAACAGGAATGAGTCGTCCCACGATGCCCGGCCTGAGCGCGGAGCAAGGCGGGCAGAGCTATTCCCGGTTCGCTCGTGGGCGAAGGGAGGCAGGACTGACCGCGGGGCAGGAGGCAGAGCCGAACCTGAGCCACGGCCAGGCCAGGCAAAGCCCTAGCATCTGCCCGCCGCAAAGCCAAACAAGCTGAGGTTACTTGGTTGAAATAGCGTGGGCATAAATAGCCGACAAAATAAACAGCAGTCATAATTAATAAAAAAAATAGCCTTTCCGTTTTCCTCCTGCACTTTGCGGCCACGGTACTCAGGGCACATCACACGCTGGAGTAACAACTAATTATAAGTACCAATTACGATGATAATGAAATAATCTACCTTTGAAAGCTGACTCCCATTAATTTTCTCCTACTGTAAATAAGGTTGAGGGCTCGCACCGGACACAGCAAGCGGCAGGTTGTCACCCTGCCCCGTGTTCCCAGCCCCGCACGGCAGCGGGGGACAGGGGAATCCTCGCACCCCCAAGCCTCCCTCAGCAGCGAGTTCCCCAGGTCAACAGAAAAACACATGCACTATTTGGGGTGAAACAGAAGAAAAACAGCACTGCGAAAGACTTGATTTATCCCCTCTTTCCAACGAATGAAAGCAAAGTGAAGCTTTTGTTTCACAACACCATTGGCAGTAGGAATACAGTGTCCAAGCTCTGAAGACCCGAACAGAAGAAGGATGTGGACCTGTTGGAGTGGGGCCAGAGGAGGCCCCAGAGATGCTGGGAGGGCTGGAGCCCCTCTGCTGGGAGGACAGGCTGGGAGAGTTGGGGGTGTTCAGCCTGGAGAAGAGAAGGCTCCGGGGAGAGCTTATTGTGTCCTTCCAGTCCCTAAAGGGGCTCCAGGAGAGCTGGGGAGGGACTCTTGATCAGGGAGGAGAGCCACAGGGTGAGGGGTAACTGCTTCAAACTGGAAGAGGAGAGATTTAGATGAGATATTGGGAAGAAATTTTTCCCTGTGCGGGCGGTGAGCCCCTGGCGCAGGTTGCCCCGAGAAGCTGTGGCTGCCCCATCCCTGGAGGTGGCCAAGGCCAGGTTGGACGGGGCTTGGAGCAACCTGGGCTGGGGGGAGGTGTCCCTGCCCAGGGCAGGGGGGTGGAACGAGATGGTCTTCAAGGTCCCTTCCAACATAAAACCATTCTTTGAGTCTCTGATAAAAAATCAGGGTGAAGGAAGACGCTTGGGATGGAGACGCTGAGGAGCAGCGTTTTTCCCCTCCTAGACTGTGACTCAGAAAAGCACGTGGGCACGGCCTGATGCGTAAGGCAGCAGTTAAGCAACAGCCTGACTGATGAAGTACTCCAGGTTTGCACTTCATCGCTCTCCTGAGTCAGAGCCTGCATCTTGCTCCTGCTACCGACTCATCTCGCACAAGGCTGCGGATGTCACTTGGCTGACCCGCGCCTCCGTTAATCCACGGGGAGACCGGCGATAACGATGCCAACGCATAGCTCTTCTGTGGTGCCACCGAGATGTGATAAATACACGCTCCGCTTTCTGGCTTCGGATCTTGCTTTTGGAGCCCGCTCAATGCATTGCATCAGCTAGGATGGCGACCAAGCCCCAAAACGCTCTCCTCCAATCTTGCAGGGAGCCACCAAAGCACAGTATCTGGTCAGAAATGCAAAATTTGTGGGCTGCAAAGAGGGAAAAGCAAAAAGTCTGCATACCAAAGAGGGGTCCGAAAGACCCTCGTGTCCCTCGGACAGGATTTTCCCAGCCCAAATGCTTTTGAGCAACAAGATGCGCTGCAAACCACGGGGCACCAAAGGGTGAGCAAGGCCTGTAGGATTTATCTTTTTTTTTGTTTTCGGCTGCCAGTGTGTTTGCTAGAAAATGTCATTTTCAGGAACTGAAACTATCTGTGGATTCAAGTCAGGTTTAGCGAACAGTTTTCGCAGAAAATAAATAGAACGGGGAGAGGAGGGAGCTGAAGAGAAGTCAAAACATCTCACGGTGATGTTTCTTGTGTGTTACATTTCAATCTCTCACTTGAAATGTCATTGTCATTCCAAAAAATTGACATTTATATAAAGGTTAAAAAAAGGCTATGTAAGTGAAGCATATGGGTTTATTTTCAGGTTTGCATAAACTGTTTCATTATGATTTGACAGAAACAGCAATTTGACGCCATTAAAAAAAAAAAACCTCTCCCGACTTTTCTCCGAGGTCACCCCAAGCCAATGTTATTTCTTTGCTCTGACCACCTACCAAGCTGTGAAAAATAATTAAAAAAGCCATTATTCACCCAGCATTAGCGCAGAGCACCGCTGAGGTTAGGTGAGAGCATGGAGCCATTCCCACCGGAGGGAATCTTTCGGAGCAGCGTAGGTGTGCAGACCCCACCCCAAAAAAAAAGTCATCGCAGGTTTCGGCGGCTATCACGGAGCAAAACCAGTCCTTATTGCGCTAACGGAGGATGCTAAACCCCACGAACACGGATAAAAATGGCGCTGAAACACGTCGCAACCAGCACGGCAGGGAATATAAATTGTCCCGTCTCTCCCGACTGACCCCGGATCCTGGGAAGCCCATGGAAGTGTAACCACCAGCTCCCACCGATTTAATCCTATAATAATTATAATGCCATGCTTCCAGGCTGGGTTGGGTTGGGTTGTTTTTTTTCCCCCTAGAACCCGTAAATTTGAACAAACAACCCCCCCCCCCCCCCCCCCCCCCCCCCCCACCCCCCCCCCCCCCCCCCCCCCCCCCCCNTTCATCCAACCTCTGAAAGAACTGGTCAAAGTCCTGATTTCTCTCAATTTTCCTCCCGCGCTGATGTAATGCAAATAAAAATTGCAGGGCCGGGAGGGAATGATTGACTGGAAAATAGAGGGAAAATTTCTCTGCGAAACGGCCAGTCAATGGGTCTTTTGTGATATATCAATTTGAAACTTCCAGCGGAGCCGGGGGGAATCACTGCAGGGGCAATATTCAGACCAGCTTCGGGAAGATGTTTGCCCTCCCCTGAGTTTCTCAGGGCTTAGAATGCCGGTGTGTCCGTCCTCCCCCCTGCTCCCCGGGGCAGCATCAGCAGGCAGGAGCGGCTGGGGAAGGACCGAGATGCCCAAACTCCTTCCAACTTCACGCATGGTTGGATCTCAAAGCCCCCTAAAAAAGCAGCGCGGGCACACAGAGGATCTCATCCTGCCCTCTCATCACCCTCCAACCTGAGAACCTGAGAAGAGGAGACTTATTTTTTTTACGACCTGCTTCAAACGGGCTCTGCTTATAAATTAACTGCTTTAACAGCTTCGGCTCTTCCCCACAGGGGCAAAAATCCAAATCAGAGCAAAAGGCAGGTGGTTTTAGCAGCCAGAGTGCTGGCAACATTTCTGATCTGGATGTCAACTCTCTAGCAGCTCCTTTTCTTTCTTTTTTAATTCTTTAGTTGTTGGTTGGGGTTTTTTTGAAATATTTATTTATTCTTCTTTTCAAACAAAGCTTCGGGATCCTTAGAAAAAGGACACATGTTTTTCTGTTCTGTGCTTGGATGATTCTCAGCCCCCTGACAGAGAATCCAGAGGTGCTAACAAAATACAAACGGATAATTAATCACCATAATTGTGGATTGGGTGGGTTTTATTCATTTCAATCTCCTCTGTGGTGTTTCTTCAAAAGAAAAGAGGGGAGGGAAAAAAAACCCCAACAACTCTGGTAGAGAAGAGAAGAAAAGAAAACTCAGAAGCCTAAATGGGCTGCACAGATTTACGGAGAATTAGTTTAGTCCCAGGGACCTTGTGACATGAGAGTCCAACCAAACTCCATTCTTGGCTTTATAATGTTTTCAAGCCCCCTCAATGCAATTATTTCCTTGTCTCCCTACAGCCCATCCATTATTCTCTATAATAATATGTTTTCTGAAACTCCTTTCCATAAACAACTACAGCAGGCAGCGAGAAACCTCATTGTTATTGATATCATGTCACATCACCAGTAAAACAGCTTATGGAAAACGGACTGTGAATGGAGACAGTCACAATTTAAAACATCCCGACCTTTTACATCATTTCAAGATAAATCAAGCTAACGCGCAGTGACGTCACACGTGGAAATTCAACCCCCACGGCGCCAGAGACCGGGGGGGTCATTTTAGGGGCAAGGTTGGGACAAGCTTGCTGTGGATCCCAAACCGTTGGTAGGAAAAGGATCCTTGGAGGAGTTTCGCTTGCTCCTTCCACCGAATCCGGCCCTACACCATCCCTTCGCCTTCCAGCAAGCAAAGGCTCTCTTCGCCTGAGCTGCAGCAGCCAAACTCTGAAAAGCAAAAGGCTACAAGTTGATTTGCCCTTGAACACCAAGTTATGTGCAGACCCCGAATAGCCGGCAATGCAATAAAACGTGGTTCTTCAGCACACGTACTCAACACGACGTTCAGTCCTCACTCCCCAAAGCATCGCCCTGGGGGGTTCAAGCCCACCATTCGCATTGCCATAGGTAAAATCACAGCAGTTGCACGGTGTAACTGGTCGTTTCAATGGCAATATCCCAAACAAAGCATATGAGATGCACTTAAGTATATAAAAAGCAAGGATTGCAGCAATGCTTACTCAACGTAGGACTCTATGGTGGACTTCGAGAGGCTGGGCAGAGGGAGCTGGGCTATAGCTCAAGCCACACCGATGCCTCCTTGGCACTCAAGCACACGGACATGTTCACTTAATCAATTAAGACACTCCAGTTATGGTACTGGCAACATCAAATAAGGAGTAATAAACTTTCTTTGCTTTCTAGCTAGACACAAGAGTATGTCTGACTCCTCCAAAGATCACTGAGGCCTCTAAAAATTTCAGGTATAGCCTGAATGACCCTAAGCCTTGAAAATAAATCCTTACAAGGAGGACTATGGAATCAGCCTATTCATAGGTTCGAGAGCAAACATTTTGCATTAAAAGGTCAAGAAAGAAAAGCAGTTATTTTGCCACTAGGGAGAATAAAAATAAAAACATGCCCCGTCACGCCTGGAAGCAGCCCCACAGGGCGAGCTAACTGCCCCTGGAGGCCCTGCATCCTTCCTCATCCTCCTGTTTATTTTGACATTTCTGCAACAGCAGCAGCCAGGCAGTGTACTTTCTCAGGGACCAGATTTTTATCTTCCTAATCATGGTCCGGGACCAATACATGGAAGTATTTACTGGTCCAGAAAGCATTTGTACTGTTCCAGTAACTAAGCACTTTTGAAATACTCTTTTCCACTTGATTGTAGGAGCTGATAGCTCATGAGCCGCTAGCTAGAGATTGATGCTTCATATGTTTGAAAGCTAAAACTCCAAGAAGAGTATATAGCGCTGGTTTCTAGCTCTAGTGGTTTTCATAACACCCGGCAGCGATATCATGTCAGAACAGCAGCTGCAAAATCTGGTCTTCAATTATTGCCAACTTCAAGTTCAAGGAGAGCTAAAGCCAGGGGTTCGGTGCAACCTGTTGTGAAATGCAGCTCCTACGAGGGCTCCCTTCTTTTTTCCGCCCCATACGTATTTCAGGAGCAGCCGGGTGTCTGCACCGAATTAGAGACTGCAGAGTTCAAAGCGGTGCATTGGTAGAGGCATCCCCTGCCACGTACGGCTGAAATAGATGGGATAAATGGTTTGGACAAACGAAACCTTATTGCTTTCAACCTCAGTCAAAGGGGACCTTCAACCCTTCCCCCCACCACCACCTTACACAGCCTACAAAGGCGCAAGTCGAGCAGCAGAAAACGGTAGGGTAAGACCTGCTTTCCTGCCTGGGCTCATTTAGCCCAGGAAAAATGCAAAGGAGATTTAGGACATCTTCAGGGAGGGCAGCCTACATCGCATTAGCTTGCATATACAACGGCGTTAGAGTCTACGTGAGCAGGTATGACGGAGAGACGGGTGCCTGCTAACCCTGCTGCCCCCATCCCTTTAGAGCCTTATATTCTGGGCTTTCCCACCGTCCCCCAAGGAGAAAATTTTTGGCAGTTAAGATTTCACCAGATTAGACACATTTCCACAGCACAGATTATTCAGACAGCAGGGCTGCTGAGCTTCCCCCCTGCAATGACACCTCCAAACACGTCCAGAGAAATCTGGATAGCACCGTGCATGGGTTGTGCAGAACCCCACAGCAAAGAGTTTCGTTTAATGTCACACGAGCGACCTGCGCAGAGTATTAAAACAGAGGATCAGGATATGCTAATGCTATCACTTTTGCAAACAAAATTAATGCTTTTCAAGCCCTGGAGCCACTGCATTCCTCTCCTCCTGCAGGGACTCGTGTTGGGTGAATACCGAGGCATGTGGGAATTTCATACTCCAGCGATACAAAAGATGAGGTTTTAGCACATAGGGAAGCTACGTAAGGACACAAGAGAAAGGCCATGATGAGTTTCCATCAATCCGCAATGTCAAAGGCCAGAAGAGACAATCAAATCTGACAGCCTGAAGATGCCACGCCACACAATTTCCCCCTGTAAGCCCTGTAGCAAACAGGAGGATTATTCCCTTGCGCTCAGGCAAACACTATCAAACCCAATAACTTCTTGCTGATGCAATGGATAGCTTTTAGCCGGACAATCAGTCTTGTTTAAAAGACTTCAAGTGATGATGAATTTACCATTTTCCCCACGTAATCAAGGGATAGCTTGGTTTGCATCTGGCTTCCATTCTACTGGAGTTCAAAAGATGTATTACACAAACCAGCCTGGATTTAGCTCATGTATCACTGACATCTCCATCGAAAGAGTAAGGTTTTGTCAGCATCTACAAGCAAAACTCCTCTTCCTCCAAACCAGCCTCTCAGCGCCCAGGACAGAAGCTGTCCTAGCTGGGGGCTGGTGAAGGGGACACGTCCCCGCGCTGCCTCATCACCAGTCTCCAGCCTGGGAAGCTGCAGAGAACCTCCATCTGCTTCTTGAGACCTCCACACCAGTAAGAGACGGGGCAAAAAGACACCCCCCCCAAACCTGCTGCAATGGTAAGCTCGGACCCAAAGCATCCTCTGGGTCCCACCTGGTGGGGGGAGGAAACGTGGGCAAAATAAATAAATAAAAAAACCAATCTCCATTTGGAGGCACTAAATCCCCACTCCTTTCCAGATGGCTGGGAGATTTCTCCCAGGTGGTAAATATATTATTAAGAACTCATTTCACCGTGAAATTGACTATTCAAAACACAGACAGAAGTTAATATATTAGGACAACCTGTCTGAAAAACTCACGTTAGAGGGAATTTATTTTTGTTTAATATAAAACGCGGCACTATGCACATGGCCTTCCTCAAGCGTCCTCCATTGTGAGCACCCCGGCAGGAACACGCGGTCGTACATTGGGGCGGTCTGCAAGAACAAGACAAAGGTCACTGGATAAAGTCACCGTCACCTCTGGGGCTGCCCAACCATCAAGGACATCGTTGCTGGGAAGTGGTACCCATGCCTTTGCTAGGATGCCTCTCTAGCTCTCATTGACCATCTCAATGTGTTCATTCTGGCGCTCCTCAGGAGTCCAGCACTTAAACAGAGGAAACCAAAGCACGGTAATAATAAAGATCAACTTTACACAGCTGCTCAGACTTCCTTCCACTGGCTCTGAAGGGAAAAAAAACTCAAGCAACATGACGAGGACATGAAGAACGTCCTTCACAGGGGCACTATTTAGGTCAGAAGAGCCCTCTGGAGATCACCTGGTCTAGTCGCCCACTCAAAGCAGGAGTAGGTTGAGCCTAAACGTCCTCCAGATTTAGATTCAGCCTACACCTTAAGGCGGTTTTCATTCACTTACTGAATCCACTCAAAGACTTGGGAAAGCTGGAACCCACTGTTACTAACTGCACAATTAACGTTTTATTTCTTATTAACCACTGTCTAATAAGAAGATGCCCAACTAATGTGTTTGCTAAAGCATTTTCTAGTTGAGTCAATTATTTTGATTTGAGTAATTATTTAAAAGTATCCCAGATAAATTGGGNGTAATGAACGAGCCTCAAAGGAACGACAAATACTTTGTATTGTTTAATTTGCTTCACAGCCTTTCTTACAAGGAGCTTCAGCTTTCCTTTGGTGTAAGATTTGCCTGGTGGCAGGTCAGAGAGGGTGACCTTTTTCTTCCCACTTAATAGCAAAGGATGAGAGTCTGACTGCTGGGCACATGCGGACTTCAGAGTGTGTCTTCATTATGAGCTACACAACATCTCTGAAGTCCTAGCCCTTCTGGAAAAGCACGGATGGAAGAAACCTCTGCAAGTCATGGGTCTATTCGGCTAGAACTTCTTCCATATTAATTCAGCTGCTAATTAACTCACCTTAAGCTAAATGCCTACATCTAGAATAAAGCGAACCTCTTTGCAGACCTTTGGCGCAGGACCCCCATGGCTTGGCAGCTACCTCAGCAGAACTTTGTGGCAGCTGTGGCAGCTGAGCTAGGAGGAAAAGGTCTTCAAAGAAACATCCCCGTATCCCTGCACTAAGCATGCCCTCTTCTGCACTGTTGGTTGGGAGACAGGGTGTACGTTAGCCTGGACAGGCATAATATGGGTTGTACAAGTCATCCTTTGAGAAGGGAAACTGGCAGAAGATATCCAAGGAGCGAAACAGCATAGAGAACCAACAGGCAACAGGTGAAGGGAAAGAGTTATCCCACCCTGGAAAAAGCTGGACATTTCAAAGAACCACCACCTTTCCTAGACCTCGGAAAATTTCCACACAGAGAATTACAAATGACCCCCTGACACCCTACCCCGAATCAGCCCAACTTATCAGGAGCAACCTCTAAAATCCACTATAACCTTCCTGCTCAGCCCTAGAGCAGAAAACCCACTTGAACCCTAAAAAGCCAGTTATCTGCAGTAATAAAAAAATCACAGACTCTCTTGGCAACTAAATATCACAGCTATCAGGCTACAGACTTGGCCTCTGGCGCTTTCTCTCGGTCTCTTCTCTGAGCCATTCTGTTGCAGATAAATAATTAAATAGGCGTTGGAACAGGGACCTGAACACACGTCTCCTCCATCCCGGCTGAGTGCCCTAGCTGATGGGCTATAAAATCTCTGCTGGCCCAACCAATATTTATTCATGCAAAATGGAGCAGCTTCGACAAAAAGACAGACGAAGTCATGCTCTACCCTTTTGCTCTTCAGAGAACTCACCCAGGAATTCACCATTGACAATGTGGACATGTGGTTTTGTTGGCCAAACCCAAAACAATTTAATCTCTCGGCTGAACTCGTCAGCCTTCCCAACTCAACCATACAAGTAAAAATAACCGAAGTAATTCCCAGAGCAGTAATATTATTAATACAATAAAAAATGCTTTGGATAAGGAAAATAGCCGCCTTATCTAAGGTGCTCTAACTCAGCTGTTGGGACTATCAAACGTGAACAGGCACGGTGGCCTCCTCCAATGACAGTCAAGGCCACCTAATTGCAAACTCCACCAGCAATAAGCAGAGTCCTTGAGGATGCTACAAGATACCCGGTCCCTTAGGAAGCCATCGTATTAAAGTAGTCCTTCTTTGATTTGCTAGTCCATGCCAGCAAATCAGTTCCTAGACAGAATTTCTCTTTCTCGGCCCTCTTAGTTTTGATTCTCTTCCATCTCCCTTCTCCAGTGGAATAAGTGATCATTAATCCCGTCAAAGGAAATGAGACTTTCGCTCACATATAAGAACACATCTGAAGTTCCTGCAAGAAGTAACACATTACCTTGATACCCTGACATCATGAAAAATGGTTCTGGGGAACGTGTCTTGCTTTTCTTCTTTTTATCGGTTATTCATTCAAGGCACCAAAACCAGCTGTTATGAGTGGCTGGCATTTGCTTTACAAAGGGAGCAGGGAAAATAAAATAAAATAAGAAAAGCTTCCTCTGCGCATAAATTCTTTCTACAAATCTGAGTGCTAATAGTATTTGACATGTTGGTAATTTGGGTTTTTTACCATAATTCATTTAGTGTGGTTCTGCTTTATTATTGTACATTTTACACAGTGATGCACAGAAAATGTTGTTGCTTTTTTTCCTCCTTAAACAATTTTATTCCTTCTAGAAATCACTCATTCGTGCTAGCCACATTCGAGGCTAGTGAGAGAGGGAAGAAAAAAGCAGAAATCAAACAGAAAACAGGCAGTGAGAGAAGAGAAAATAAATGAAAAGCAGGGAAAGGAAAAAAAAAAAAAACATAGGAAGAGAAAATAAGCTGAGAAATTAAGCAAATAGAAGACAACAAAGCCAAGAGCCAGAAGGGCAGAGAGAGCAGCGAGTTTGCTGTGTTTTGGGGGAGCACACCCTCCTTCTGCCCAGACGCTGGAGCAAAGGGGAATCTAGCTAGTTAAGCCTCATTTGTATTTATTTTCCATGGAATTGAGCTACTCTTTAGCTCAACAACGGAATTTCTTCTCCACGCTCAGAGTGCTTGTGTGACATTCGACAGGATGTTCTTCTGGAAATCTCTGCAGTCTGAAAAAAGCTGGGCGGAAAATAACTGTTCCCGCTCTATAAAAATTTTTGCCCTTTCCTGTGCAGGGAAGGAGGGGGGAAGAAGCCCTAAAAAGTCACAAACCAAAGTTCTCAAACAATTTAAACTCAAGTAAAAATTGGGCCAAAATCAACATGATCTTTACATTTCAACCATTTTTGCATATTAACTAAATGAAAAATTCAACTACGCCTCAATTTTTCATTCTGAGCCAGAAAAACACTTTTTTTCCTTAAAAAAAAACAACCCATATATATATTTTTAAATTTTGCAAAATGCTTTTATTTTCCCTGTATTTGTTAGTTCTGCCCAAGCACTCCTGTTCTCCTGGAAAGGCTGGTCTCTCTAAATCAGCCTGTCCCGGCTTAAGAAGGACCAAGCACCTTCCATCATCACCTCCCATCATCACCCCCAACCAACCATGGCAGAAGGGGGGTCCGTGCCACGAATCTCAGCCCACCCTCAGCTCCCCACATGCAAATCAGGGAAGGGTTCAGTCCCTTGGCTCCCAGCATCTTGGGATAAACGGATAGACGGGAGACAGCCAGAGTCAACTTAGGTGAATGACCAGCAACGGAGACCTGGATAACCCACCCAACCTCTTGCGGTGGGAAGGAGCCGCTTTGGTCCCAAGCCATCGCTGATGCTATTACACCTCTCCGTGGGCTTCAAGCTGCCCGCAATCCCCTGTTAGTTAATAAGGAAAACGAGAGATTCAACAATTGTTTTTGCTTGGGCTGCCTTGTAAAGGCTTTGTCGCTCAGCAATGAAACAAAAGGGGACTAACAACACCCCGCGCCACAAAAGCAAGTGCCAAGGAAGAGACAGAAATCAATTATCTGGGTGAAATTCAAAGGGAGAGGAAGTGGCAAACACGTACACATCAGCAAACAGCACGCATAATCCCATTAACACAGACGGCGTCTCCCTTGCGGGAGCACCGAGCCAGGGAGAAAGATGATAATTAAAATAAACAAACAAAAAGTAGCCTCAACTTCACGGGTAATGGATGGTGGGGCGGCTGGCTGCCACTGGGACGTGGTGGAGGGCAAAAGGGAGAGCTGAGATGAAGCTGGAGGGGGACTGGGACCCTGGTGGGGGGTGATTTCTTAGGGGAGAGGTGGGGGGGGGTTGCTTCCACCCTTCCCTCTCACCAGATGGTGCTGAAGGGCAGCAGCACCTGAAGGATGGTTAAATCACGACATCTTTAATACAACCTACCAAAACGCAGTGTCACAAGGCTGGAGCTAACCCCGACGAGGGATGAGCATAGAATCATAGAACGGTGTGGGTTGGAAGGGACCTTCAAAGATCAGCTAGTCCAACCCCCTGCCATTGCGGGGACACCTTCCACAAGATCAGGTTGCTCCAAGCCCCGTCCAGCCTGACCTTGAACACCTCCAGGGATGGGGCAGCCACCACCTCTCTGGGCAACGTGTACCAGGGTTTCACCACCCTCAGCATAAAAAACGTCTCCCTTCTATCTAGTCTAAATCTTCCCTTTTTTAGTTGAAAATCATTAGTAATTATCCTAGCGCAACTTTTTAGGACCCTGCTAAAACGTCCCTCCCCAGCTCTCCTGGAGCCCCTTCAGGGACTGGAAGGGGCTCCGAGGTCTCCCTGGAGCCTTCTCTTCTCCAGGCTGAACACCCCCAACTCTCCCAGCCTGTCCTCCCAGCAGAGGGGCTCCAGCCCTCCCAGCATCTCCGGGGCCTCCTCTGGCCCTGCCCCAACAGGTCCAGGTCTTTCCTATGTTGGGGGCTCCAGAGCTGGAGGCGGTGCTCCTGGTGGGGTCTCCCCAGAGCGGAGCGGAGGGGCAGAAACGCTCTCAGGACGCGCTGCTGCTCCCCACATCAGGGACCAGCCCCTGCCATCCTCCCTGTCCCGCTCTACAGGAGCAGAGATGCTGGGCTGGTACCCAAGCAAACACACAACCATCAACCAGCTGTGCCAGGTCCCCCCTAAACATCTCTGCTCTCTTGGTTGGTTCACTGAAAAACTTCAAACTGCATCTCTCGCCATCTTCTATGGAGATAAATTGAGGCAGCCTTACTGGCTGTCACCAAAACACAATTAAAAACCCATCAGTCTCTTTTTCTAACGAGGGCTACTCTGGCAGATCACATGCCACGAGCCAAGGGCACGCCGGAGAAACACAGCCCTTCCTGGTGGGCATCAGGAGAGCACTGCAGAGTAGCTGAGCCAGCTGGGAAGATCTCTGCCTGCCCCGAGCTGGGGCGCAGGCTGCACAGAGGGGACGCGGGGCCCTCCGGGATGTGGCTGTGAGCTCCGGGTGGCACAAACCTCAGGTGGCTCTTGCTACAAACGCGTGTTTCCCCACATGGGGGCAGTTAGACCCAAAGTGGCTTTGACACAATCAGATCTTCTAAAAAACGAGCAAATTGTAGCTGCAATGCCAGTGCATCCATGGGGTTTACGGAAGCCCCGCCTGCATCCAAGTATTTTGTACCGCATGAAACCTTGGAGGACCTTACAGGAGAGAGCGAGGGGATGGCTACAGAGCTCCTGCAAGCGGCTGTGCTTGAGAGACCCCCTTCCCGTAGACCCTGAGTCCACAAAAATCTCCATTTTTCAGGAGTGATGCTGTATATGAGGCAAGTCCAGCGATTTTGCCAACGCTCTTGCCCACGAGACAGATTCAAGGAGCCACACAGGGGAATTGCAAAAAAAAAAAAAAAAAACCCAAAACAATAACAAACCAGCATCAACACTTCTCTCTTGCCTTGTCATTTCTTAACACTTGGGGCTACACGGGGACAGAGATGGCCTTTTCTGTTCTCCCACAGGCAATGACATTTCAAATACTGGTGACCCTCTATTTTATCTCAGGAGCCCATCTGGGCAAAGACTGGTTTGGCATAATTGTTTCTGCAGCCCCCATCACAGCTTCCCAGATAAAATTTATTACTCCAGCGTAACTCTCTATTACTTTTTCTCCCTGAGCATCTGCCACTGGCAGCTTTTGGAGATAGGACACTATGCTGACCCGGTATTGCAATCCCTATTTCTGCTCAGAAAAGGGCTCTCTCCTCCAGAGCCTGTGAGAGTTAATAGAAAATGGGCTTCACACCATCTCCCAGGGATTTGGGATCAGAACCAAAATGAGCTCAGGAAGTCAAAAAGTCTCTAAATCCTTTTCCCTTCTCCCTAACAGAGCACCCTTCGCCTCCAACTCTGGCTCAGATATATGACTATTCTATAATTTACACACTGTCTCCAAAGACGACAGAGCAGCTCATGAATTTAAAAAAAAAAATAAAATAAAAAAAAGATAGTCCTTTGCAAGGATGGTTTTAATATAAGGCTTTTCATTAAAGGAAAGAGCAATTCAAGTTAATTCCTGGAAATACTCGGTCCATCTGTCCCGGGAGCATCAGCGGCC
>VZSZ01007628.1:203323-217770 GCA_013398815.1 Ibidorhyncha struthersii
TGGGACCCGCGACACATCCCCACGAAGGCGGCAAGATTAAAATACAGTCACTTAATCCCCTGCAAAGCCTCTTAAGCGTTTATATCGGGGTCAGCTCAGTCGGTGCTTAGTCAACCTACCTCTGGAAAAAACATCCCAATTTAGGTCCCTTCCGCTGACTGTCAAGCAGGCTGAAATGCGGGACGGGATCAAAGGCAGCGGGGACCAAGTGGATGAAGGTAAATGCCCCCCAAGTAACCCTCATTAGGGAGCAAGAACCTTTTATAATCTCCTCTTTCCCACCCATCCCTGCACCGGGCTGCTCCCGGATCCTTCCCCGAGCCAGCCTGAGCAGCTGCAGAGGGAGACGTTCTCTTCCCATGCTTCTCAGCCCTCCAAATTTCTGACGGAGATAACCGGGATGACTTATCCCCGGGGGTGAGTCCATCAGCTTCAACGGAGTCATTTGCAGAGACAGGTATGCTGCCTGAGCTGGGGGACAGCAGATAGGCTTTTCGCTGGAGAGGTTCAAAGGAGACTTAAATCCTTATGAAACCACCCTAAACATAGGTCTTCAACCTCTTGGACTCCTGCAACCCCTTCCAGGCGATGCACCCAGAAGCAAAAACCTTGCTTCTCCTGATGACCTTCCCCAAGCTGCTTACGAGCAGCTCACCAAATCTCAGCGGCATTATCCTAAAGAAATCAGCCGAGGATCACGTTACAGAGTGCAACCGGGGAATTTTAAGGGCTTGCAGCAGGCATAATGGAAACAAAACATCCTTTGACAGTTTATTTAGGCTGGGCTCTCTGCTCTGCCACATTCGGTTTGTATCACCCTCAGCAGCCAAAATTTTCCTTTTTCTTTTCTTTTCTTTTTTTTTTTTGCCCTCCCACTCTCCCCTTAAGTCAACCAAAATTAGAAGGGAGATCCTGAGCTACTTCTGCACCAGTCCAGTTCCCGACACGTAGCGGCGACGCCGGGAGTACGCTGAAATCTGGGTTAATGGTGCATGGGAGCTGGAAACTCAGCCTTGTGCCATGGGACACGCTGAGCCCCGGGCCACCAGCCTGTGCTTTCCTGGAGCAAGCTCTTCTGAACCCGCTTGCCAGCATGAACCCGGCTGCCTCTGCTCTGCAACGCTACCCCCAAAAGCATGGGCATCAAAGCCCGGCAATAACTGGATTCGCTGGGAGTTCATCTCCCCCAGGATGGAGGAGCAGCACAAACTATTTTTGCCTGAGCCAAGAGTTGATAATACTACACGGAGCTGTCTGCTTCGCGAAGGCATACTGTGCACATAATTATAACCATAAGCACAAGTGTATATATACGCTCAAATACACACAGACATACATTCAGTTTGCAAAGTCCAGATGATCCTACAGCTGTATTTTAATATTTCAATACCAGGGTCAGAGTGAATCTCACTGTCTTCCTCTTATCTTCCCTCCGCATACCAGTGCTGTCAATGCCATCGGCAATTTTACATGTAAATGAGCCCATCCATCACTCCCTGCTCTGCAGCGCCTCACTTCCAAGACTACCATGGAGTTACACCATTAAATCTCCTGGCTTTACAATATACATCATGACATATTTGACATCAATCAGCTGTGTCAGTCCGCTCCCTGTAAACCATAAACTCGCTCTGCATTCCAGCTCCGTGCACAGTGATTAAAACCTTCTCAGCCTGGCTTCCTGATTACGGTGATAAATGATGATACCTTCCCCCTTCTGACTCAACACTTGCCCATCCTCCCCTGATCGCCCCCACCCAGGCCGGCATCCTTCCTGAGTTATCCATGGCCAGTGCTCACCCTCCCATGCAGCTCTCGGGTCTTTCCCATCTACTGTTTCTGTGCCACCTCGTCCATCCATTCGCCTCTCCGCCGACGTGTGCATTCCTCCTGCAGCTCCACCTGCGCCCACGTGCTTCAAAGTAGCCGCTGGCGCAGCTTGGACCATCTCTGGAGTTTAGGTAAAGCAGCAGATAAGACATTCTTGGCAATGACTGTGACCCGGATGGATGTAGGTGGGTCACCATAGGTACCCAAAGTCCGCCCTCGCATGCACAGCCACCATCTGACAGACTTACACATGTAGTCACCTTTATGTACATTCAGTGTGTCAAGTGGCTTCAGTCAGATCTATCATAATCCTGCTTCACGCAGCATTGTGCTTTGAGGCACCTAAAAAACCCATCTTGATTGTCAAAACGACTCATCCTTCCTTAATCCCATTTGCTTCCCGAAGAGCGTGTGACACTGCGTGATCCCTGAAGATGTTAAGTATCAGGTCTATCAAGCCAGGGACTGGCCTTCAAACCATAAATGCAGGTTAGAGGGGTTGGCTTCAGGCTACTGATATTTTGGCCGCCACCTTAATTTTCATCTTTCTACGATGTGAAACTCAGGAAGAAGAATTTAGTTGGGGAAGTCTAGACTTTAGTGTCTGTTCTGGGAGCTTATTTTCCATCAATCTGCCTGAAACTGCAGAAACTCAATATTTCCACATCGTGTTTTGTATCACGTACACACACTTGGTTTTTCGCCATTGGAAAATGATGCTTCTCGGAGAACAACTGATCTTGCTAGTAACTCTGGCCCAAGATTGAAACCGTTTTGGAAGATGTGATCGCATCACTAAAAAAAACCCCAAACTTGAGCAATATCACATCATCACCAAAGACAACATTTTCAGATGGGCTCCTCCTAGGTTTGGAAATTGAGCTATTTGTGAAAAAACCCACAAGTGAATGCAAGAAGTCACAAACAAGGAGATCATTACAGCTTCCAGCCAGCTTATCTTGCTAGAATTTCTTTCAGCATCTAATTATCGCTGTTTCTTGCACCAGAGAAGCCACAACTTACTGCCATTATGCCCTCCTTCTGCATATCCCCGTGAGAGTCGGAGATAGAAGCCTCATTAGGACTTGCAGTATCCAAAATAGATTCCTATAGCTTGTACCATCACTTGGGACCTTTCCAGCTGGCCTTCCTGCCACCATGTCACCTACTGGACACCTGGAGATAGAAGGGGCACCGAGGGCTAGCTCAGTGACAATGTTCCCATCCAGTGCCTTGCAAATGACCTGGGACGAGGCATGGAAATCGTGGGGGAAACCAGACAGGCAGGAGAGGGAAAAAGTTAGCAGCTCGCTTTCATTCTTGGGACATCCACAGAGAAATGATCCCTCCTTCACCGAAAGATGAATGGGCAGCTGTACAGGTTATGAGGGAGGTTTTATTGCAGATCAATAAATCTGTGTCAGAGACCCCATCTGGAGGGAGTTTTAATTTAAAGAAAAGAGTGATGAATGCCAAAAGACAATAAATCAAAAAGTTGTGAAACCCCATCGGCATTAACCTTCTATCAATGCAAACACAGGCTTTGGGGCACGCGTAGGGACAAGAGTTTGCCGGCCCCATGGACCTGGGTATCAGGGCCATGCAAGAGAGAAGCATCAACAGGGATCAAGGAGGCAAAAGAAACCCAGGATTTATGACTGTGGTGCTATCGGAGATCAGTGGGTGTCAGTAGGGAAGATAGCGCTCTCAGATCCAAATCGGAGAGAAAGCTCGAAAAAATAAACCAGGGAGAGTTCACAGCAACAAACTTGAGACAGGACTGACAGCAAGAGGGGAATATCAGAGATTATCTCAAATCTCTCTGCTTGAAACACAAGAAAAAAAAAAACAAACTTCCTCCCCAAAGCCCTCCTTTTCATCATGTGGCTTTCTCCATCTGCTAGGCTCAGCTCCAAAACAGAAGTCAACTGTGGCTCCCATTGCAAAGACAACAGTGCAGCTCTAGGTCAGACACGAGGACACATCCATAACCCAAACCTGGCCAAAGATGATGGCGAGGGAGGCTATATTAACGCCAGAAACCATCCGAGAGAGGTTCTGGAGGAAGCCCCAGGTCCACAGATGGGGATTCCTAGCACTAGCACACCTCTGTCGGAGGTCAGACCCAGCCAACTTGGCTTTGCTCATCGGAGAGGCTCAGGTCCCCCCTTACACTAATTTAAGATGAAATCAAGTGCCTGCAGCCCATTTCTCACACATCTGCACCCACCACTCCCTTGCCTGCGCCCGCCTGCCAGCTGCAACACCTCCACTTCAGCCACGCATCGTGCCGAAGATGCAAAAGAGAAGAGGCTCTTAACATTGATGTTTCCACATCGCAATGAGGCCGGTGGTTGCAAAAAGGACTTGGGGTAATTGCACACATCACCTCGCAACAGTGCCTTCCCCTGGTCCCGTGGGTTAAAACATCACGTTTACTGGAGCCGGAGAACACACTTGTTACCCAAAGAAAACCCACTTGAAGGAGAGGCAAGAGCCACTATATCTGGACGACCACAGTTGTTTTCTGGGTGATGAGTGATTTGGGGTGCTCTTAAGACAAGTTATGGAGATCTGTTTCTTCCCATAGTGGGTGCTGGGAGAGGACCAGACACATATCTCCCCGACTGAGAGGTTTCCGCACATCTTAAGCACCGTTTGCTTTTAAATTTTGGAAATCTGCACTTTTACTAAATTCCTGAGCCATGCTATTAATCTTATCTTCCATTAGGAAAACAAGAGCTTTTTAAAAATCCAATTTACTTTTCACCATATACACTTCAGGTTAACTTTATTTTTCACGTTACTCAGCTTGAACTAAGCAATAATCATTTCCAGATTAATGATGATAATTTCAAACACTTTTCAGAGCAGACATCTTAATATCCTCTCTGACCAGCGGAGAATTTCCTGTTCTACAACAAGATTACATTTAGTAAGATTAAACGTGTTTCTGTTTTGCTGGCAGCGGTGGTGATACGGACTTCGCAAAAGACTCTCAGCAGCTCTCTCCATCCAGGACAACCTCAGGAATGCAAAAAACGTGTTGGGTTCCACCCCCCCCCCCCAAAAAAAAAAGTAATTAATTGTAAAAGGTACACTCCGAGCCCTGGAAACAGCCATTCTGCTGGAAAAATATGGTCCTGCGCTACACTGTGCTCTGACACTGGACCCAAATGCCACTTTTTATCCCTAATTCCATTATTTTAACCCCTCCCAAAAAAGCGTTGTCCTACTGAAACGCTTGTTGGTTGCCCGGGCTGCAGGGTCTCGGAGCAAGGGAGAGACTCGCCGTGTTTGGATCTCCGATGCACTTTACAGAGACGGGTAAGTGCCGTCGGCTCCATCCTGCAAAGGGGAAACTGAGGCCGAGTGAGGCGATGCTACTGCTTAATTAGTGCTTATATTGAAAACACAAATTACACCTCAGCGGATCTAGTCAGGCCAAATGCAAGGGCGTCATCCCAGGGGGGCTGATGTTGGCGAGCTTAGAAAAATCCCAGTACTGGATTCAGTCCCACTTCTAACGAATTCGGTTTCCTTTAAAAAGACAAATACTATAATAGGAGAGGGTATTTCACATCGGCTCTCAAGAGCTTTTTACGGGCTTTGAGCCACTGAAAGAAGAGACAAAGCACAGCAGGCACTTCAGCAGCAAAAGGCGAGCTGACGAGTTGATGGAAAACACGGACCAGTTTGGATGCACAGCCGATGCTCCTGCGATTCAGGAGCTGCCGGGAGAAAGAAACCAAAGGGATAAATGGAAAAGCGGCAAAAAGGTGATCAGAAAAACACGAAGGAGCTCCCTGCAT
Source organism: Ibidorhyncha struthersii (assembly GCA_013398815.1). Taxonomy (NCBI): domain Eukaryota; kingdom Metazoa; phylum Chordata; class Aves; order Charadriiformes; family Charadriidae; genus Ibidorhyncha; species Ibidorhyncha struthersii. Next base: position 208,966 of record VZSZ01007628.1, read on the forward strand.
TAAAATTACACTAAGTTGTTGCTGCTTTTCCCCTGCACCCCAGCTCAGACCTCCCTCGGAGAACTCAACCACAGCCAGGAGCGAAACCCTGCCGCGCTCGTGCGCGCTCCCGCTCTCGTCTTCAGCAGAAGGGGTCAGACCACAGCACGCACTTCTGCACTCCAACGCAACGCGCTTTCAGGCACGGGGAAGGAAAACCTGTCAGGAATTCACAAGCCTTCAGTAATGACTTGTGCATCACCCGTAATTCACTGAGCTGGTATGAATTCCCGGCCCCTGAGGTCCAAGTCCAAGTTTTAAAGGTAGCAATGTTTCCCCGAGCAAGAGCTCAAAATGCCTGGAGCCATTCAGAACAGGGCTGCTTAAAAGAAAATAAATAGGTTAAATTAAAAAAACCCAAATCCTTCAGTCAGAAATGGGCAATATTAAGGATGGAGCAAGGCAGAACTACATGATTAGAGCCATCACTGCAGCAAATGTCTAATTAAAGGCTGCCCTTACAAAGAAATTTTACTGGTTTTGTCTTTTTAACTGGGGTAGGAGAGACCTGAGGAACTCCCAATGGCAGGGTAGAGTTTGGAACGCAAAAAATGCCCCAGCAGCATTGCCTGGACAGATGGAGAAGCCCCAGGCCCATGAAAGTCACGGGACTCAGGGTTCCCCCTTTGAAGCCAGAAACGGGCTGCACGGGGGAGATGTGCAACAGTGCTGGTGACCGCCAGGCAAATCCACCGCAATTCCCAGAGATATTGTCACTTTTTTCCCCAGCCCCTTTGATCCATCCCCCTTTTTATTTATTTATTTCATTTGTCTTTCCCCAAAGGACGTTTGCTCCCATCACAAGCCCAATCGTCACTTTTTAATCGAGGCTCCTGCGGGAGCCCGACGTCTCCCATACCCCAACATCTCCTCCCAGGGCGGGTGAGAAAGACGTTTTTTTTTTCCCTGCTCAAACCCGAAGCCTTTGACAGAGAGGCAAGAAAGGAGAGCCAGAGCGAATATTAGCGCATCATCTTTTTGGGTCACCACTAAAAAGGATCATGTGAAAGGAGGTCAGATAAATATTTAACATGGTTATTAATATCTGCTCCTAATTTCATTCCTCCTCCTCCCCCGCCTCCCCGGCTCCTCCCTTTACTCTTCATCTCTTCGTTTTACCCGCTTGATCCCTTTTAAGAAGGTCAGTCGGGATCATAGGATGGCGCTGGCTGGCAAAGGGGGGGCCGAAAGAGATAGCTGCGACCTTCCTCCTGGGGAGCACGGCCCGAATTAGGCCGCTTGCCGGCGATGGATGCCGAGGCATCAACGATACCCTTGGGTTTCTCCTCCCAAGCGCACAGCGGCGTTGGGCCCCAACCCCGATCGCTGCGGAAACGGGGGGTTCAGCGGCGCAAAACAGTGGCGGCAACCCACCCTTACGGATCCATACACCCACACAAGGGTGAAGATCTCGTGCGGAATTGCTGGCAGATCCCCCCCGGAGCAAAGAGGGGGCATGTTATTCCAGCTAAAAGGGGATGTGCACGCCTCGAAAGGGCTCACCAGTACTTATGTACCAGCAGGAAAACAAAGCACATCCCCCAAACCCACAAACCGTCTCTTCCCCCGCAGCTGCCAACTCCCTTTATGCACCGCTGAACCCACAGCGATGGGTTTTTCCCTGTTTTTCCGCAGGGAAAACAGGAACAGGTCCCACTTTCCTCCTTCCTGAGCCACCACCGCTCAGACCCGACAGCGCTGGCAGGCAGCTAACGCCGATGTACGCACCGCCTTAGCTGATTTGGGAACTTTGCAGCTGCGTGTCATGCTTTTTGATTGATTTATTGATTTATTTTAAGCCTCATCTACAGATTTCACAGCACACACCTGTAGGCTATACTCCTCCGCATTTTACTTGCTGTCCTACACTGCCCTCATTTCTTAAAACAACGTTCCTTCAGGGTGAAAAGAGGAGCGCCTCCTCCGATTTTCTTACACAAACGGTCCAAGCAAACACTTCGGGGTCTTTCAGTGCCTGCACCCTTTCTCTCCCTGGAAGAGGACCCCAACAGTTCCTCGGCCCCTCCGGACACCCAGAAACTCACTTGTGCCGGTGCCCGCGTCCATCTCGCTGCCTGCCACGCCGCCTCGGAAAATTTACGGCTCTGCCGAGGGGCGCCGCATGACTTAGGGCCAGGTCTGGTTAAAAACAAAAAGGATCCTAACTCGAGCAGATGGAAGCCACCCTGCGCCACGGCGAACCCAGGCGAAACAACAGGTAGAGAAATAATGTTAAAAGGGTGGAGAAAGAAGCTCGCTTGCCTTGTTTGGGTCTTAACGAGAGCAGCCTGCTACGGAGAGAAGGCACCCAAGGGCAAAAAGGGAAAAGCCAGCAGCCCCTCTGCCACCGCGCCGGGAGATGCGGGATCCCCCTCCGTCATCTTCTGGCATCGCTGTCGTTGAACGCCCAAAGAGCCATCCCTTCCCCCCGAGATTTCATCATTCTCATCTTTTTGCTTTGCATTCTAGAGAAAGCCCAGGACACGCTGAGCGACCAGCAGGAGGGTCGAGGGGTCAAGTGCTCGAGCATTAGGGCAGGCGTTAATCACAGCTCTCGGCGCATCCCCATCCCAAAGCTTCGGCGTGGGTCCTCATTGCTCGGGTGGCTCCAGACCTTATTTATTTTACACTGTTCAAACCCGCTCCGAAGACAAAATTATTCACCTCCTCCTCAGCCTTTCTCTGGTGCCTCTCATGACAGTGTTAAATGCTTCGCAAGCATCCGCGCATTCATCTTCGCATCCCTCCCTCGGTTTCAATATTTTCCCTGGTTTACAGCCGGGAGCGGAGCCCCGGGCCCCTGGCTGCTCAGTCTCCCCGAGTAACCTTTGCCAGCAGGAAAAAAAGGGGGAAGGAAAAAAAAAAAAAAAAAAAGAGTGCCAAACCCAACTGAACATCCAGGGGGATGAGGACGACCTTCAGGCGCGAGTAAAATAAACAGTTCAGACCCACAGCATCTGAAGCACGGGGTGGGATATTTACATACTTGTATTCAGGCATCTAAATTAAGAAGCTGGTCTCCCTCGGCAAAGATGCGCGGGAGAGAGCTGCTTCTCCAGGAGGTCACCCAAGGAGAAGCCTGCCGGCTGCGGGACGAGGAGCTCCGCCAGGAGCAGCCACCCTCGCTGCTTTGCAGGAGGGCTCCGAGGAGCCAGGAGGGGGGATGCTCTGTGGGGGACGGCACCCCGAGGACCACGCTGCTCCTCAGAGGTCCAACCCCAGCAATCGGCCATCTCCTGGGCTATCCCTTGGTTCTCCTAGCTTGATTATACCGGAGAAGCACGGCGCCTGCAGGCAGCACCCAACCGGCTATGCAGTAACTGTCCCGTTTGTGAAACCAGCCCTTAAGACCTTATTTGCAGCCTTTTCTCCCTCCGAACCATCCTTTTCTTCCTCCAGACCTCCCTTCTCTCTCCCTTTTTCAGTATACAAAAGGTCTGCTGCTAAGCAGGGGGTTGCCACGATAACAAGACAACCCCTCGGCTGCTTCGGGTGGGGAAAAGCACCCACGTACAATGCCATCCTCCTCTCCCAAAATAAATAAATAAGGAGAGGGAAAAAAAAAAGAAAAAAGATAGATGCTTAGTGTCACTTGAGAGGAGCGCGGAGCAGAAATTACGGCAATTTCCTGTAACTGGAATCAAATGCCCAACTTGCCAGCTCGCAGCAGGCACTGCCATTAATTCAAACACTTGTGAGAGAGCCGGGTTTCCATTAAAGGGGCCAATTTTGAGTCCATTTCCCTGATAAACAGACAGCAGCAAGGCTCCTAAACTGGGGCTTGATAGATTTGATTAGGGCAGAGTTTGCACAGGTTGTGATTTTGGCGAGGAAAACTGCCGTTTGATGCACGAGAAAAAAAAAAAACGCACTCGAAATCCTCCGGCGGCTGGCGAGGGGTGGGAGATGCCCCGCATCCCGGCACTGTCCCAATTCTCCCCGGTGGATATCGCCGAGCCGCAACACGTTAGGGAAATTGGAGAGATTAGCCGCTGCAAAAACAAAAATGTTATTTAAACAAGGTATAACGGAGTGCCGGGCTGCGGCGGGGATTGGCAGAGCTTTCTCCAGCCCCAGCTAGGGTAAGCTGTGAGGGGTTCTGCTATCTGGGATCTCGTTCCTGCGGTTTTCTCGCTAGTATTTCCATTCCAGCTGGAGGATCGAGTGCTGCACAGCACAGGAATTTGTGGCTGGTCGTTCCTGGTGCGAAGGTGGAACGCACCCAGGATGCTCACAGAGGTACCGCAGACGGACGGACGGACGACTGCAAGCAGCAGCATCACACCGTCTTTCAGTCCTGGGTCCTTTCAGACCTGAAAGGCGCAAAACCACAGGGAAGGTGGTATCGCTTTTTCCGCCCAGTCCCAACCTAAGCTGGCATCTCACCAGCCCTGCCTGAAAATCAGGACTACAGCCTGCTGCATCACAGCCCTGGGACACGGATATTCGGGGACAGACGGCCCCTCCTCTGCTCCCCACCCCAAAGCAAGCTGTCACCGACGCCACCTCTCCGGGAGAGGGCTGTAGTCTCCCCCCCCTCCCCGCCTCCCCCGAGATGGGGAGCGGGATCAGAACTCCCACCGCAGAGGATGAATATTCATTTTGGCATTAAGTCCCCTATCAGGACTTCCAGGCAGGTGGTATTAAGACCGGATCTCCGGAGAGTTTTGTTTTATTCTCGGGAAGCAGAGCCCTGACTTTGAGACACAATAACTCACTTAAGGAAAGCTAATTCGCTCTGCCGGTGAATTTAAAGCGCGGCAGAAAAGGCGACAGTAAAATGACAGCCTGGCAACGCCTCTGGCGTCTCTCCTCGCCCGGGCTCGGATGCTCGCAGGGTACGGCTGCAAATCCCCAGTTCCCCAGGTGCTCGCTCAGCCTTCGGTGCACGCTCTGGCGGAAGGCAGGTAGTGCAAAAGAAAGAGAAAATAATCCATATTGCGTTGGGACCGAGTGCTGCGGTGGCATTTACCGAGGTACTTTGTAACTCCTGGTCATCCTACGGGGCTGTAGGACTCTCCGGAGGATGATGCGGAGGGTCAGTTGGGTTTTGGAGGTGGGGGGTAAAGGAGGACAAAGTATTTCTTGCTATTGCTTGGCAGCAGGGACACCCAAGCGAGAAGCAAAAACCCTTTGCGGGCATGTGCCAGGCTCCCAAGTGCCAGTGCCTAATGAAAACATTTGCAATTACAATGATAATATTATGATTTTAAAAGGAATTTGATTCGGCTGACCTAAATATTCACCGCGCGGCAAGTCGTGGCTACGTGGACTTCTCAAAGTAAGATTGCACAGCTCCTTCCCGAGGATTTACGGGCGCAGGGGGTAGGAGATGGAGCGATGCTGCAGTAACCTACACAAGCCCTCACCCCCGCGTCTGCCTGTACAATACGCTGCCTCGGTTTCCCCACCTTTACAAAAAGGATAAAAAAAAAAAAAAAAGGCTAAAACGGAAGTAGAGAGCGCGAAATACTTTTCCTCTTAAAAAAAAAAAAAAAGAGGAAAGAAATCACAGAAAGATGTTTCTCTCTTCTGAAATTGCACAGTATTAAACTCCTGAGCAGTTGTGACAGGTGCTATAACAGCAGCATTCATTATCAGTTTTGCTCTGTTTAATGCTCCTCACTCACGTGCTCCTCCCCAGAGCCCGGTTTACTCCTCCTCAGCCACCGCGCTGAGTTTGATGCCTCTTAACCCAGTAATTGGGATCACGGCATCCCCAAGGACACGGAGCCCGACGGCCCGTCCCGCCAGNCGTCCCGCTGCATCCCTCTATCCCACCGCAGGAGACCGAGTTGTCAGCCATCAGCTGCATAAGTGAACCCTCCGCCGAGAGGCGAAGCCTTGCTCGCCTCCCCTGCAACCCACCTGATGGAAGATCATCCACCCAGCTGCATTAACAGATTTTTTGCGGGGGTGGGGGGGAGGGCAGAAAGCGGTTTGTCCACCTCTGTGCTTGAGTTTTTAATAAAATAACAGCTAAAGCTCTTTGGGACTGCACGGAAATGTCAGAAAAGTTAAGCTATTTCCCATATATCTCTGGAAGAGCACAGATCTCCTCGCCCGCGTTGCCCATTTGCATGGGTGAAGGCAGGCATAAAACACTACCTACTTCACCCTGCGCACGATATAAATGAGCACAAGGTCTGCCGACGCTCCCTGCATTCAAGTACCTGGTTGCTGAAGAGCACGGCCTCTATTTATCAACAGATATGAAGCTTTTCCTGCTCGAGACACCGCCTTCCCACGCCGGGCAACTCACGGGTGATTGAAAAGCAGCTCAGTCTCCGTCGGGGAGGAAGTTAATTATAGCTACATCATCATACCGCGGACACGCTGCAGCCGGGGTCTGATGAGAAACCTCTTCCCTTCCCTTTGGACTGTAAAGATGAACATATTTAATCCCTCCTGTGCTATTCACAGAGCCCTGCGAGCCCCAGAAGATTCATGGTTGGTTTCTTACAGCGCTGCTCTTCCTGCTAACGATGCCCTTCCTGCTAATATATGCCGGATGGGATTCGCATTAGTCAGGAAGGGGCACCATAAAACGGCGTACGGAAGAGGAGAAGGAGCCAGCGGGCAATAAAACACCTGGGAGAAGCACTGCCACCCACGAAGCAAGCCTTGGGCCCCCCAAAAAGGCTCGGCCCTCCGTGCTGAGCCACCCCACCACCAGCAGAAACTCTCTTAACTCTCGGTATGTCAGGAGTTTGAGAACCCCTGCTCGGCGAGGACTTCTCAGCGCTCCAAGAACCAAGAGGCTGCAGGAGGTACCAGATGGTGATACAGCTGGAAAGTCCGAGCATCACCCGAGGGGGGAAAGCCAACAGGAATACACGGAGGGTCGCAGGGCAGCTTGGATGCTGAAGGTGTAGGTGTGACATGAGGTTCTGTCCCCGGCACTGCGGGGAACAGCCCAGAAAGCTGCGATACTAAGAAATTTCTTTTCCCTGGTCAGATGGTAACGGCAAGAAAAATAACATGCCCTCCCCAAAACAAAATAGCAAAAAAAAACCCCAACAAACCAACACCAAAAACAGGAGCAAGAGGAATCAAGAGCAACCTTTCAAAAGGTGCATCGTTTCCTTCCAATTTTTAAATGGCAGCATATCAAAACGCCCCATAAAAAATGAATCCGAGTGTGTTTTGTAAATAATAGATTAGCCAGAAGCGATCCTTCAACTAAAAAAGACCGGTGCCAAGTTGCAATTCCAGCAGCGTTTCGGCGGAGCACGCTGGGCAGGAGGTCACAGCAGTCATAACAGTATGTTCTCTCTGTATTATTATTATTCCGATGCAGAAATAATACCAGTGCACTACACAAGGCCGGTGTGTAGGGAAAGAGAAGGTGGGGGGGGACGATGGAAAGGAGCAAGGACGGGGCTAAAAATTGTCTTTATTGCCTTTATCTTGCCCTGACTAACTGAAGGCACATGTCGTACACAGCTGGGTGGAAAAGAAATCACTGCTCTTCCCTCCCCTCCTTGAGTCCATCTCTGAATAATCTGAGATAGTCTTGCAAAATCAAGGTCTTTTGACCGAAGGGGAGTGAAACTATTGCTCTAAACACATAGTCTTGGGCGTGAAGCTGAGCAAACGGCCGTATCTCCGGGTCGCTAGCGATGCCGGACCCGCGTGGAGCATCACCTACGCGATCCTCTGCATTTGGGGTTTTATTTCGCTGTTCTCTGCAGGCATCGGAGCAGGGCAGAATGAAAAGGTTAATATTAAAAGGCACCTCATGCCAAAAGGGGCCCTGAAAAAATAAAAGAAAAAAGCTATATTTGGGTTTTCTGTGAGTTTCCAAGGAGCTTTTATTTCTCCTTCTTTGTTTGGCAATTCTTTTCCAACACCAGTAGCAAGATTGGCCAATTATCATAATTGGGTCACCCCTAAAGATTGTGATAGACACCCAGGGCAACCTACCAGAGAGAATCTGACTTATGGCTCATTATTAGCTTGAGCTTGACAGGTTATTTCAGTAACAGGCAGAAAAGCCATCAGAGCGAAGGCACTGGGGAAAACCCGGGGGCCGTGCAGCCTGCCAGGCTGGAGAGTTGGCTCCGCCGCTGCGAAACCCCACAATGTCACCGAGGGGCAGCTGCTCTCGGCCACGGGGACGCGGTGCGGTCCGCGGAGGGGGTACGCTGGCAAGCAGTCGAGCCGCAAATAGGGGCGCAGCCCCTGCTGTCGGGTGGGTGGGTGTCACACCTGCGCGTCGCTTCAGCTTGGAAAAGCACCGACTCAACAATCAGACCGCAATCCCCAACACCGTAGCGCTCGGCTTCATCCAAATCTGTGTTTTGTCTTATTGTTTGGAGCTCTTTGACCACTAGAAGGGGTTGGCTGCCGGTTTTTGCGATGGCTTGGGGAGACTGCCCGCTAGAGCCTGGTCTTTGCCCATCTCTGCCCTTAATACTCGAGTCGAAAAGGTCTAGAATCAAGTGTTTATCTCCAGCCTACGTGGTGCACGGGGAAAGCACGCTCGCTTTCGTAACCAACAGCTCATAGGAGTAAAAAGCTGACTTCTTCCTGAGCTCCTAGAGTTCCTTCAAAAAGCCCAATCCCCAATCCCGACCTTTCCCCTCCCGTGCTGCAGCACCTCTCGCCCCACCAGCATCAAAGCCTGGACCGCTTTGGGATGAATTTTCTTCGCCCCGTCCCTTCCGAGGAGGGATGCTGCTCCCTTCCTCCAGCACCGCTGCCGACACGCAGCAAACGCATCTCGACCCACACGGTGCGCAAGCAGCCAGCTCCGCCGAGGAA
>VZSZ01007628.1:233651-243662 GCA_013398815.1 Ibidorhyncha struthersii
AAATTTAGTCGCAGAGCAACTTCAAAAAAAAACCCAAAAAAATAAAATTCAAACACAGCCAGAAGAGACTTCGGAAAAACAGTCATTACAGAACTCCACGCTTTCCGATATTGTTATTGTTGCAGTGAGCCCCAGAGATAACAGCTGAAATCAGGGCCCTGCTGTGCACTTCACAGACATGCAAAAATAGTCCCTCCCTTCAGCAAAGGTCTGCACTTGCTCTGAATTATAGCACAGACAGCGGAGATTTGGTGCTAAAAGCATTGCAGACGCGTCGGATGTCTTATCACGCGTTCACACCAGTCGATGTTAACTCTGAAACATACTGATGGCGAGCTAAAAGTCATCTCAGCGTTTCAGTTGACGTGCTCAGCTACTCTTCAGCTGTGTGCACGGCCTTCCTCAGCCTTCTGCTTCCTCTCCAAGGAAAGGTCCCTTAGCACCCATAAACCAGCCCAAAAAGGGCAGTCAGAGAGCATTAAGCCTGAGGCAGCAGCCACGCAGCGCCGGGGAGCACACTATTAGCACGGCCCAACATCCTTTCCATCGTCAGCTCCCCGCAGCCATGAAAGAGCCTGCCGTTATCTCCGACCCTTCCTCCCCGCTCACCGGGTGGACACGGGGTCCGGACAACCTTTGCAAAGCTCCAGCGCCATTGAGCCAAGTCACCGCTTTCCTGACATGACATTTGTTATCCCTAATTACCAGCTTGGCTTCATTTTAAAGTCATTTGCGCTGATTACTCTGACTGCTGCCTTGGGTAGTCAATGACTTAGATTAACTAATCACAGCGCATAGGAAAATATTTTAAGTATATGTATATTCACCTAAATTCCTTTAGTGTCCTGCTTTGCAGCATCTCGGCGTAAATTGATGCCCACTTGTTCCTCTAATCTGACACGAGCTCAAAAAGCCTCGTGGCATCAATCCGCTCAATTCCCTTCAGAAACGTGTAAGCCCTCAACGAAGCCCTTTCTTAATCTCCTTTTTTTGCCAGTGATTACAGAGCTGGTGTCTCTAACTCAGCCCGGATAAGAGTCCCCACGTCCCCATCGGGTTGCCTTTTGTTCGCTTGGCTGCTCGGTGTCACTCCCGCAGCATCGCCAACCCCGCAGTCACCTGCCCTGCTCCGGTCCGGGAGCAGGGTTTAATGCATTTACAACCTGCTGAGACACTGGGGGTAGTTTGGATCCTTACTTTCGCGGTTTTCACTAAAACCACCAGACAAGAAAATTTTAGTGTTTTTTTTTTTTTTAAAAAAAAAAAAAAGGAAGAAAGTTTAAATTCTCGATTCCAGGTTGTGGCAAATCCACAGCAGAAAATAAATTCCCTGGAGCAGAGCATGCTTCAAAGCGAGGAGGCGCATTTGCTCTGCAGCACCACAGCACCTCTCCCATCCCGCTCTCATGTACCCCGGATCCCCCCCACACACACACACTGCACCTATTCTCACTTCTTCCCCCCTAAAAACTCACGCAGCAGTCCCATTTCTTGCTCTGGCGACAACGTCAGCTCTACTGAGCTCACCTCCAAAAAGCCGTGGATGCCTCCAGCTCCCGGGCATGCAACGGCTTCGCCCCTGGGTAGATGGGAACATCGGGGCCATCGGCATTAGGAAAAAAAAAACTGCGGAGAAGGATGGCTACATGTGCGGATCGACAAACAGACGGCCACACAGCCCTCCCTGAGCCAGCGCTTCTGCCTCGGCTCCCTGCTGGGATGGGTTACCCATGGTTTAGCACGCAACAAACTCCTCACAGGCTTGGCACGGGGAGGAAAAGCAGCTGCAAGAGCCCCGGCCAACGCTCCACGGGAGGGAACATGCCTTAGGCACAGGTCATAAACACACGTGGGGCGAAGCTGCTCGCATGAGAAGCCGTTTCGGCTCGGCGTAGCCTGACGGCAGGAAAGCAAACGAACGGCTGGCCAGCGGGAGCCCGCTCTGCCCGCGGCGAGCGGGAGCCGGGAAAGGCTCTGCCCAGCACAGAAGGGGCAGCGAAGGGTCTGCCTGGGCTCGGGAGCCCCAAAACCCTGCGACACAAGCACCGGGTGGGAGAGGAGGGAGAGGGAGCAGAGGAGATGCTGCTGCCTTGCTGTTTCTACAAGGATGCTCGGGGCGTTTGCACAGGGGCAGAGACGATGCGGCGCTGGCAGGAGGAGTGACCCACTCCCACAGGGCAACCCTCCGAGGGTCCAGCCTGGGGGGACAGGGTGGCGATGCCCCGGGATGGGCAGGGAGGGGATGGTGCCCGTGAGAGGTGCAGTGATTTCCCACGCAGGGGGTTGCAGGAGCCCAGGACGAGCCCCTGCCCAGCTCTGCGATCACCCCGCTGCAGGACCACCCCCTGTTCCCCCCATCTCTCTCGCAGAGTTCGAGCCCTACACCTTCTGAGCACCTTTTCCAACCAGCCCTTCGCTGCTGCCAGGTCCCACCTCCCTTAGCACTTCCCACTGCAGCAATGAGTTGTGTCCGGCCTCAGAGCCCCGCGCCATGCCACGCCAGCACCCATCTGCTGCAACCTGCGCGCACGGGGACAGCGGCGCTTTGCTGCAAGCCACCGGGGCTGGCGGTATGGCGGAGCAAAGGAGGGAGGAGAAGAGCAGGAGGACCAAGCTGTATCACCTGCACGAGCATCGCGTCCCAGACCGAGGACGCTCAAGGTCAGGGAAGAGTTGCAGCTCCACCTCGCAGCCACGCTCAAGAGAAATTTTGTTCCCCCAACTTATCTCTCTTTTTCCCCAAGTCTTCAGCAGAGCTGACAGGGCTGAGAGCCAGGAGGATGGCAGGGGGAGGACCACAAGACTTTTCCACAGCTCGTTTTCGCCATCTAGCGCTCAGCTCTCCACCGAGAAGCTAACTAAAGCCGTTCCGCACCCTCTTCCACCGAGATACAGGCAAAAATATGCATTATTTCACATGTACAGAACTGCCCGAAACGGAAACCAGACCCTGAGGTGGTTCAGACCTGTGCACCTGAAGCCCCACACCTAGGGATGGTCATAAATGCTCACGTTTGAGTCATTTTTAAGGAGTATTTTTTTGCATGTGGATGCAGAGAACAGAACTGGGCGGCCCCAGATGGGCACAGGAAAGGTACGGGGAGGACACACTGGTTTTGGTACCTGAAACTTCGCTTTCTGCTCCTGCTCTCCCCATGCCCACAGTGCTGCCCCCTTTTGCCTTGGCTTTGAGAAATCACTGCGAGCACCTCATTTTCCCCAACCAGAAGCGGGCAGGAGGGAGGAAAACTATTCTCTTTAACAACACAGAGAAAAATTACTTATTTTCATACCTCATCGGCACGCTGGGAATCTTAAGGGAGGAAAGTTTGCCAATACCTTCTTGGCAGGATGAAATGCCTGAACGCAGAATGCTTTCCGTAAGACCCACAAGGCAAACTCCTCCCCAACAGACCCCGCGAGGGAAAAGCAGAGTTTGATACCCACCAGCGCGCCCAAATCGGCCCGGACATTTGCGAACTGGAGGGAGGGTGGTCTCCGGCAGCCCCTGCGGTCGTGTCCCCCCCCCTGCAAAGTGCCACCAGCCTGGCTGGCGGTGCTGCAGGAGGGGATTGCCATCTGCTGACAAGCTGTAGCCCTGCATGCTCCTGCAGCAAGCCCTGCCTGCGCGCTCTTCCTGCCTGCAAGAGCTGCCCGCTGCCCGCTTCCCTCGCCGGGGATGGAGCTCCTGGCTGTACCCTGCTCTCCACGGCTCTCCCTGGAGCCCAGCGAGCTACGGGGTGGCATCCCGCATCCCGGGCAGGATGAGGCCCGGGATGCTGCCCTGTACCGGCGCGGCGTGGGAAAAGGCAGCGGCATCTACCGGCAGCGGCTGCTACTCACGAGTGAATAATCAGCTTATTACAGATTCAGATAGAAAATCATAATATTTGCTAATCACAATATTAATTTCTTGCTAATTGGCTGCCTGATGGCACAGGCAGAGCAAGGGGGCACCAGCTGGCTGCCGGAGCAGCGCCTTGCCTGCCTGCTACGCGGCACCGGAGGTTTTGGTTACCTCCAGCAAAGTTGGGTGCAGAAGTCGAGGTCCCCGTTCCCCGGGACGGGGACATCTCACAGCCTTTCACTGTCCTGCCAGAGGGACCCTCACCCTCCGCTTTCCCGAGGGCAGGAGGAGGGGAAGGGGCTCAGTACCAGGGCAGGGAAACGGAGGCATAAACCAGCCACCCCATACGAACGAGGAGAAGAGCAAAAGCAGAGGACCCTGAAGTGCAGGGCAGCTTTTCAACACTTGTACCACGAAGCCAACCCCGCCGTTCCTCATTCCACCTCCAGGACTGTCCCCACGTCCCCCTCTCCCTTGGGGGACAGGGGTGCGGGGAGGAGGAGGGTGGTTTTGGGCAGCGGCTGTGCCCCCTTCGCAGGTGAGCCCTCCGCACGGAGCCTGTGCGACAGCACGCAGGTTGGATGCCAGGCAAGGCTGATCACAGAGTCATTGCTGCTGCTGCTAATGAGGCCCTTAGGCTAATTAAAAAGACGGGTAGAACACAAAAACATAATGAGGAGCCAGTTTATCAGTCAATCGGAGGACATGAATACGCCAATAAAAGTTGGAACTACCTCCTTGCTGCCAGCATCCCAGCTCTGGCCCAGCCAAGGCTGGAGGGGGACCAGACGGTCACCAAAACGGCTTTGTGCTTCTCAGCTCCTGGCCGAGGACGAAACGGCGGGATGAGAGACCGAGGAGAGGCGTGCAGCCTCCTCGCTGCCCGCCTGGCACAGGGCTGCCTGCATTTACTGGTCAGAGGATGGAGGGCTTGAACAGCATCAAGCAAGAAGGGCACGGGTAGCTCGTCCTCTCGGGAGCTGGAGGGCTTCGGTAGGTCTACATGGACCATCGACGGATGCCCAGATGCAGCCTTGTGGCTCTCTGCTCCTTGGACATCACACTTTGCACCCACGCGAGGGACAGCGGCAATGCTTCCCACCTCCACAAATGTCATCTCAGCCGCCTGCGATACGCGTCTNAAAGGCTGCAATCCCAGCCAGCGCATTACTGTTGTTATTATTATTATTATTATTATTATTATTATTATTATTATTATTATTATCCCTATGCCAGGCTCAGGGAGTGATAGTTGCAAGATGAGCACCTCAAGCAAACCACAGGGCTGGGGGAGTAAAAGGATGGCACAGCAGTGCTTAGTCCCGCTCCGAAGGCGCCCAAAAAGTGTCGACAGGGGACAGGTCCTGCCTGGCCCCAGCTGGGGGGGGGGGCCCAGCATCTCCAACAGCCCCCACCCGGGCANCACCCGGGCACCCAGCCCTGCACCTACGAGCAGAGGATGCCGCCGGGTGCCGGTTTTGCAGGCAAACGCCTTGCACGGCTTTCCTTGCTAAGCTCTCCGGCCCCGCTTGCGGATGAGCCGGGAAATCTCAGGGGCGTCTTTGCGATAAACAAATGTAAACACTTATACCTAAACAGCAGCAGCTGGAGCTGGCGTGTCTGGGCACCCCAGGGCACCGGCGGCACGCTGCCTGCCGCCGATCCAACACCAGCGCAGGGCTAAAGGGAAGGCGGAGGGATGCTCTGGGCTGGGAGAGGGCTTTGGGAAGGCGGAAGGATGCTCCGAGCTGGGAGAGGGCTTTGGGAAGGTGGAGGGATGCTCTGGGCTGGGAGAGGGCTGAGAGGGCTTTGGGAAGGGGCAAAGCATCAAAAGAGCAAAGGACTGATGGGGAAAAAAAGAGGGACTGTCCAGCGGGAGAGGGGGCATTGGGGGGTGCAAGCTGCTCCTCCGCAAACCTATTGATGGGCACTGCATGTCCAAGCACCTCATTTCCCAAGACAGCCCCTGATTACTGCCGTGCCACACGTTCTCCCGCAGGATAGAAATTTCAGATCTATCACCGGAGATGTGGGAACGCACTCCTCCCGGGCTGCGATTCATTACAACAAGGCGGACGTTTTGCAAGAGGAGGCGACGCCACTTCATTCGCCGTCCCCGTCCCTGAGGCTGGGGCTGGCATGTCCCCCGAGCTGCTCCCCACACCGAGATAACGAACTGGCAGCGGCCGCCGGGGCAGGGGACAGCAGGCACAGGCTGTCTCTGCCTGCAGGAGATGCTCCTTGCAGTGCCCTCCTTCAGTCTAGATGCAAAGATTTCCCTATATTAAGCTTATTTTCAGGGCCCTCCTTTTGCACAAGCCCAGAAACGCAAGATTCACCCCACTCGATGCGATAAACCCCACCGGTGCGCAGTTCCTCCCCAAATGGGTGGTCAAACCGGCCAGACCCCCAGCTTGGGGGAGCACCCCCCCAACTCCTTTGCCAGAGCCCCTCTGCAGCTCCAGCTCCTCTCTCCTGCCTGCCAGGCCGGCTCCGAAATGGAGATGCTAATTAAATTACACTGCCAGCCGAAACTGCTTCGTCAAGTAAATAAATAAATAAAAATTAGAAGGTCATCAAAGTTGTGTTTGGAGACCATCGCATTAGCATACATCTGCATAGAAATGAAGGGAAAAAAGGGCCATTTAAAGAGAGCTGGTAATTTACCCAGCCAAGTAAACTTCATTACCTTTAAGTAGCTCCCCACGACAAGCACTAATTCACACCTTTAACGACCCTGGCGCAGATGGCAGAGAGGGAGGTGGGGAAGGCAGGGGCAGCCAAGGTGCCCTGGACCCCTGGGGGGCTGTGGTCATGGCGGGGGGGAAACAGCATGACACCCCCCCCTCCAGCATCCTCAACACCCACCTGGGCCAGGGGGTTTGGGTGCACCAGGGTGTCAACGCCAAAGCGTCACGTTCTGGGGTGCAATTGCGGCTGGACCATGGCATACCGGGGTGGGGGGCTTTGCTTAAAGTTGGACTCCATGATCTGCAGTTGGACTTGATGATCTTAAAGGTCTTTTCCCAATCCGCACGTCTCCATGGTTCTATTCTCTAAGGTCCTGCAGCCCACCCAGGGCCAACCTCCCTCCGAGATCCCCCTTGGAGCACGGTGGACCACATCCACCTCTGCACCAGTACCACCAGCATCGCCGGTCTGGCATCGCACCGCAGCCCCCAGCAGTGGCTGGGGAGGAAGATGGGGAAAACAGGGCTGTTCCCCATCTGCCTTGGGATAACCCAGCAGCCTGCGCATCCTTCCCAGGCATCTCTGCTCGGGTGCGGAGCCTTGTAGTACTCGGCGGAGCCGTGCGAGGCCACCACAGCCCCGCACTGCCATCCCTGCCTCTCCATTAAATGCAGCATCTGATTTCTCCAGGCTGTTATGTGTATATTTATTTCCAATGAGGTCAGGAGTATCAAGGTTGTAAAATAACATATTTTCACTTGTTTTCTTCCCCAGATCTCATACGAAGCGCTTCCGAAGTCAATTATCTCCCGGAGGCTGTGCTCCCCGCACACGAACGCCCGCTCGGCTCTGCCTTGCGGCACATCAGCCGTCTGACATCGCTGCGCTGGGGGGGGACCAGAAACCGGGCTGGGGGGATGAAGGACAGAAGGGAAAGAGGGGAAAAACCCCACATTCCCCTGATGGGGATGTCAAGCCTGTGAAGTGACAATGGCTTGCAAAAGACAATCGGCAGCACACGAGCGCTTTGAGAGTCTGCGCTGGCACGGAAAGTCCCGTCGGGAGGGACGTGGCTCCCTTCCAGGTCTCACCCCCACGGCATGGAGCTCGTCTCCAGCCCTATCCAGAGCTTGAACTGTCTCCCTTCGGTAGGCAGCAGGAGGGGAGACGGGGTGCAAGCTTCCCCAGGGCCTTGTGGTTATGCTTTTCTTTAGAAGAGGACAGGACTGTTTGGCCGTAACAGCGCTCCTTGCAGAAGTGCCCCTTCCAGTTGTAGCATCCCCCCCAGGGACAAATTTGTTAGGATAAGGACTCCCCTTTTTCAATGGGCTGCGTTCCTCAACCCCCTGAAATAAAAAGATTACTTTACCGGACTCAATAGGCTTTGGAGAAGGTCTCAAAGAGGCAGAAAGTCACGGCAGGAGAAGACACTACCCCACCCCAGCAGGTTAGGACCAAGTCTGGGAAATTCACGTTCCAGCCCCCTCTCAAAATCAAGCACCTCCAAAAATCCCAATGTTTCTCCACGCAACATCCCGGTCAGCCCTAACGGGAGGGAGCAGGGATTGACATTCCCACCCCCGTGCCACCCAAGGAGCCACCCGGCCGCGAAGGCAGGATGCCATCCCCGCTGGCCGCTTCCCTTCCCATCCCCTCCCACCTGCTTGGTTGTATTTTCTAAAGAGCGCTTTTTACAAGGTCTCGTTTCATTCCTCATCAGATGCTTTCACAGAGCGTAATCCCAGCTTGTCAGCCAGCCCTTGCAGAAAGGAGTAAATCCTGTTTGATCCATTCCTGTGCACTTTGAAAATGCAGAGGAGCACCTGAGGCAGGAACACAATAACCGGGTGCGCAGGGGGCTTGCTGGGCTCCTTAATTATCCAGGCACCAGAGTCCTTTAGCTCTGGCTAGAAGTGGCTTAGCACATCTATTTCTCAGCATATTTCCAGCTTGTTTCTCTCTTCCCTTAACTCGAGTACCAGCACAACGAGCTAACAATTGATGGAAAACAATAATAACATTTTAAAAAGACAAGGTCGGGGTTATTTCTTTTCTCTCTCCCCTTCTTGAGACAATAGCGATGATGATGGGGATGATTACCGGCAACTTAAGGTAATTTCACACTGTGTTTGAGGGCTCACCATGAGCCGGGATCACTCACTGATGCTTTCTCCCCCATTCCCTTGCCCTCCTGGGGGCAAGGAGGTGCCGGGGCAGGGCAGAAAGGGAGAGCAGGCACGGACAGCATCTCTCCCACCCACCAAGGGAACAAACATCCTTCCCCCTATGGGGGCAGCAAGCGGGTCCCAACTCAGCACTGGGGCTGATGTCACAGCATCCCCGTCACTTCCCTTTCACGTCCTTACGGGCAGGGGACAGACCCCACCAAAGAAGCCTTTTCCAAGGGCAGCCACCACCCGCTGCCACCGGTGGGAGCCTAGCACTACACCACCTTGAAGAAAACGGATGCCAGGGTGGGATTCGCAAGAGATTTAAGGGCTCACACAGGGGGCCTGCGGACAAGGCAGAGCTGCAATAACCCACTGCTCTTAACCATTCGCAATCAGAAACTTGGCTTATGCCTCCGGGGAAGGACGGGCGCGTTAACGCGTTTGGCTTTTGGATGCGTTGGAGGCTACGCGCGGCGGCAGGGCCACCTAAGCGGGGCTGCCGGCCAGCTCGTTAACCCGAGAGGGTTAACCTCCCCTTCCCCACCACGTCCCCGGCCCCCAGGAGTTAAGCAGGTTGGACGTGCACCCCAAGGATGGGGACCAGCACAAAGACACCTCGAACTGGCGTAACCAACTCTCACCCAGAGCCCGAAACGCCCTCTCGGCAGCACAGCTACACGCAGGCTATTAGATTTGTATTGCTTTAACGAGACCCATTCTCAGAGCAATGCAGCTGGAGCGGTACGAATGCGTTTAGAGACAGACTCTCAGAAGCAGCAGAGATATTATTATGAAGTATTTGCATCGCCACAATACATAGCTGGCCCCATTACGGCACTTTCCGAGCACCTTGTAATTACAGATGCCTGTATCCTCGCAACCCTCTGCAAAAGGCAATGTACCGCTAACGTTACCAGACAGCGATCTCCGATCCAGGCAGGAGGGTTTGCCAAATAACACTTACATAATCCTGGAAATGCTCAGCCGGATTTGCAAAAGCGCGGCTATCTGACTTGTTCTGCTACTTGGCTAAAGCCGGCCCGGAGCATCCAAACTAAACCTGGTCACCAGTGGCACAGATCCCAGGTCCTCCAAGAAGAGCATCAGAGGGAAGCAGATCCCCAGAAGACCACCGTGTCCACCCGACCCATCCCACCCCACCCTGGAGTCCGCACCGGGGAGGCGACAAGGTGGCATTGCTAGGGCTGCCCAATTAAAATGTGATGCAGATACCGATAGCACAGCCATCTCCCTCCATCCCTCCCCCCCGGGTACCGGCTCCCCTGCCTCCTCCCCCACCCC
>VZSZ01007628.1:252376-263050 GCA_013398815.1 Ibidorhyncha struthersii
TTTTTTTTTTCAGCAGGCACATTTATTGATTTTTCTCACTGGGCAAAGCAACACGTTCTGCACCTGTGGGGATCTTCATCTGCAGGACCCACGGGGCTCCCTGCCATCCCTCATGAAGCAGGAGGGCGGATTAGGGGACAGAAAAACATGTGACAGCTTTAAACTGTTGCTCCTGTCACCCAGCAGGACACAGGTCCGTGCAAGCACACAAAAAGCATTCCTTTTATTCCTTTCTTACTGAAAAAAAAATTGATGCGTTTTTCCAGCTGAAATGATTTTCCTCTTTAAGACCCTGTCCTACAGCTTGTGCACAAGAAAATCACTGCAAATCACCCCGGGATGCTGCGGTGGGTCTGCTCAGACTGGCACCAAGCGCTGAGTCAGACTGCCACTGACCACCCTCCCTATGAACAACTGAAGTCCACGTTGGGTGCGCGTATTTCTCCCAATTCTCTGCTTACAACGCTCAATTCCAGCCACAGCAAAGCAAACGGATCCTCCCCGAGGATCCACGGAGGGACGCTGCATCCCTTAGGGAGTATTATTGCCAACCGTCACGCAACAACCCTCTTCCCCAACACCTGTAAAGAAACCCCAGGGTCCTGGGTCTCCTTCGCTTCAAGCCCCCGCTCTCCATCAGGGGAGGAGATGCTTTGGTCCTCAGCCCCTTCTCGGCTTGGCAGTCTCCGGCGGTCCTGCAGATGGAGCGCGATGGCGGGGAAGGCATAGACCTCCCGGGCCCCACGCTCGCACCTTCCCATCGACCCCACGCCCCCACCCACAGCTACAGCAGGATTTGCTGTGATTTGGAAGACGTCAGAAGACACTTCACTATCCCACCACCCCTCTTCCCTCCTCCCAGCCCCTCGTGCTCCCCAGTATCGCATGTACCAACCCTCGCCCTCGTTGCCCCTTGTTGCATTTATCTCCCCCAAGGCAGGGGAGAAGGAAAAACTAATCATTTTTTTTTAAAGTTCATGAGAAAAAGAAGGAAAGAGGAAGGAGGAGGATTAGGTCAGAGGAGGAGGGACGCACGGAGGTGTTGCGTATCAGTACCAGGGGCCCTTGGGTCGCTTCCCCGCAGGTTCTTCAAGGCTGAGGGCAGTAAATAAAAGGAGGGTAACAAATCTGAGCACGGAGGGCTCAGGCACTGAAGGAGTAGGGGGGTCCCTGTGCACAGGGGCCGTGAAAGGGCGTGTGCAGGGGAGGCAGAACGCGCCACAGCCCTGGGGAAACTTATAATTTCTTCCCCCTCACCGATACTTTTAATAACCAATTAATATTTAGTCAACAAGCAGCCCTGCTAAATCCAAGGAGATGGATTTCACAGGAGGGCTATTTCATGTTAAATGAGCACTGACTCATCAGCAGCATTTACCGAGGATTATGGATTAGCCGCGTGCCCGGTATCCATCACTGCAAATCCAGCGGGGAGGCGGCTGCCGGCGGAGCCAGCACATGGCTGTCCCGTGGCGCGGGGAGCACCTGCAGCCGCTTCCGAAGGGCACGAGCGCAGAGGCCGTCCCCTGGCTCAAAGAGATCCCTAACGGGGATGTTTCCCCAATGGGAGCTGTAGCGGTTCCCCTCCAAGCAAGGTTTCAGCAGCGCTGAGCCCAGACACTTGAATTACCCCCAAGACTTGGGTTGGAGCAAAGCCGATACGCACCAGGAGCGACGGAGGAGAGGAAAGCATCCTAACTCCCAGTCCCCTGAAAAACAGGGCACACAGCATCACACCCAGGAAAAAAAAAAAAAAAAAAGAACCAACTGAAAATGGGTTTTGCCAAGGCCCAGTTGGTTCTGCAAAGTAGAAGAAAACACAAGGCGGGTCCTCGAGGAGCGCTGGGCCGCGGCAGATGGCGAGGGAAGCATCGCCGCTCCGCAAAGGCCGCTGCTTCTCTGGATAAGAAGGGATAACTCAGCCTCCCCGGCCCCGCCTCTGGTCTCCCCGGGGAATCCAACCCACTTGCACCACCACCACCCCCCCCATCCTTTTTCGCATCCCTCTCCAAAGCAGGGTGGGTACCACGGGGCGAGAGGCAGGCTGCCGGCATGCGCCCCGCGCCGCCGCTTATCGGCGTTGCTTCTGCTGGAGGAGGTGATTAACTCCCTGACCTGCCGAGCTTTAACGCGACCTCCGAGAATAGATAGAATCTTGTTATCTTGTAATGAGTTTTATGGCTTATTTCAGTACATTTTGGCCATGTTTCTCCAGTGATTAGGGCAATTATCAGCCTGTGCGTTTCAGGATTATGAATTATGGAGCCTCTGAAAGACTACAGAGATTTAATATCTCCCAGTGTCCCTCTGCCTCACTTCCAGCGCTTAACTCACTCTAGACTCTTAATGTTTGGAGCAAGGGAATGATAGCACAGCAAAGGGATTATGCATCAAAGTTTGCGAGTGTGATCCAACCGTTACAATTAATCACACACAACATTTAACACCTCCTGACCTGGGGGCGCAGGGCTCGGTCACATCCCTGGGGTACCACCAGCAGGGATGCAGGCGATGGATGTCCATCAGGGGATGGGGAGCAGAGCCTGGATGTCCTGCCCCTTGCGGGACTGAGTCCCCACTCCCAGCCTTGGCCGCAGGCTGGGACTTGGGGGAGGCGATTCAATTCCAAAGCACTTGAAACGGAGGCGGTGGACGTCCAGCTCATCTGACCTGGCCTGTGGCTATTTCGGGGCTCACCTGGCCAGGGACACCCAACTGTATTTGTGGCCCTCTCCCTGGGGTGGCCTGTCCCATCCGAAGCTTATTTAGAAACCTAATGCCACTGAGCAGCTTAGGGCTGGACTGTGCGCAGGGGATTAGCGGCAGGGGGGAGAGATTCCCATCAGATCCCGCTTGGCTTAGACCTGCCCCGAGCTGCTGGCTGAGCAAAAGGCAGGGACAAGCTGGAGCCATTCACACGGACCACAGCAGAAGTACTTTGCTCTCCTAAGGGCCCAATACCTTTCAAAGCACCTCAAGGAAAACCATCAGCACGGCTTCGCGGAAGGGGAAACTGAGGCGCAACACATCGCTGGCGGGACCGAACCTCCACTCCCAGCCTGGAGCTTTACAACAGGGTCCCCCTGCACAAAACCAGCCTGAGCTGCCCAGGGGGGTGCTCGGGACAGGGTCAGGTGGGGGGAGAGAGAGCATCAGCAGCACATCTTGCTATTCAGCAGCCCTTGCATCACAGAATCGCAAAACCGAAGGGCAATCCCTGCCCCAAAGCCATCCCACACAGAGTCCGGCTGCACCAAACCCGTGCTCAGCATCCCCCCCGCGGCAGAGATTTAGTGCCCAAATAGCTAAGAGGCAGAAAGCACATTTAGAGGCTCTTGCGAGCCCCCAAAATCTTGCCTAAACATAAAAACAGTCTGGCTGTCTGACCCTGGCTGCGATGTGCACAGCAGAGGCCAGGCAGGGCCAAGTCCTGCTGCTATCCCCCATCCTTAATTCGGTCCAGATGGAGCCTTTTAATGATCCTGATCCAGGCTTGGTTTTATTTTTATTTTTTCCTCCCTGCAAACGATCACTAGAACTTGATGGCTGCTTGGGAAAACACAGACGGCAGCAGAAACGTTTCGGCGCGAGGAGCGGCGCTGGCTCAGCTTCCTCCTCTCCCCCCCTTTGCGTGGACGCGGGCGCTTCTTTCGAGCAGAAAAAAACCCAAACTTAAAATATTAATTTTGTGTAGAAATAAAATTAAGCCCTCGGAAACGTGCTCCAAGAAATAAAGCCATCGCTTGAGTTAATTAAAGAAGTGATTATATCAAAAGCCTGTAATAAAGGCTTCACGACGCAGGACACGCCATGAGAGCCCAAGATGGGGAAGGACCTGGGCATCGTCCTGGGCAAGTGATGGGGGAAGAGCAGCACCGGGGCTGCCCCCAGCCCTCGCCCCGTCCCCTTTGCTCTGCTCCATCCCTCAACCACCGCTCGCCCGGTGCCTCCTCTGCACCGCGCCGGGCTAGGCTAAGTCATTTCACAAAGCACTAGATGCAAAAAATATGCAAAACCAGGCTTCCCCCAAGGGGTGCGAGTGCCTCTGCCCTCCACGAGATGACAGATAAAATCCCCTGTTACTGGAGGAAGGTAATTTGACATAACAGCTGTTCTGACATTCTCTCCCTATGGATATTGCCGGCAATAAGAATGCAAATCAGCGCTCTTTGCACTTCTCCTGGAGAGCAACTTTCACCTGAAGAGTCGAGAGCGCTTCCAAAACGTGAACACGTTAAAGCCTCCCTTCCTCCGGTGAGGCCGAGCCCGCGGCGCACGTCGGACCCTGCTCTGTCCCCAGCCACCCCGGGAGCGGGACCTGCGGCTTGGTGACCGGAGCAGCGGGAAAATTAAGAAACCTATCTTTATCTTGGCAGTAAAACCGCTTTCTAGCTCCGTTTCCACCTTGCCAAAACCACGACCAAGGTGCCTGCCGTGGTAAAAGACCTGGAGATGCAGCAGAGAGAAGGGCCGCAGGAAGCAAGAGCTTGGGGGTGACTATGGTCAAGGAGGTGAGATGCTTTCATTTGCCCACCCAGTTTCTCCAATTCAAAATGAAGCCGTCCATGTACACGCCGACCCCCGAATCCTCCCACCCTCTAAATTCATCCCCCGCCCCGGCCCAGGGACGAGCTTGCTGTGCTGGTGTCAGACCCGAGGAGGAGGGACCAGGCTGTCCTTCCTCCCCACCGCCTGGGCAGGAGACGCTCTGAAACTCAAGTGAAAACGGTTAGTGCCCCGCTGCTTTCTGTATGGCAGCTACTAATTATCCCTTGAAATTTATAGGCTCCCGGGATGCACGCAGATGGGTATTTAAGTTAACAGCAGCTTCGGCTCCTCTGCCACTCATTCCACGGCGATACCTGGTTTTGCTCGGGCGCCAAAAGACCTCCGTGGCACCAACAGTCTCCTACACCCCAAATTTGCGCCTTTGCCCAAGACTCTCTCCCCAAGAGTGGAGGTGTTCAGCTTCCCCCATCCACAGGGAGCCGAAACCGTGTCCATCTCCCGCTCGCCGGCACACGGCCAGCCACCCCCTCATATAGCATTCAGGGGGGCTCGCTCCCTCCTGTTGATGATATTTCACTTTGTATAATTAAACCTTAATGAGAATAGGGACCAGAGCTTCCCTAGCGAGTAGCCTAACCTCTGAACGAGGGAGCCACTCGGATTCCTAATTAATAAATACCTATTGGTATACAAAGCAGAGCGCTCCAAGCAGGAGGGCAGCCCAGCACCTCCCATCTGCCAACGTCCTTCAGCGCTTCCCGGCGAGCTGCGGGCTCAAATTCCCCAGGCAAAAAAAAGGAGGATTGATTCCCAGGCGGCTGCTCTAAGCCCTCAGCTACTGGATTAAAACACGGTTATCACCACTCCATTTCTTCCGTCAATCTAGACCTTTTTCTTTTTTTTTTTCCCCTTCCCCTCCTGCAGTTGAGCGTTTTGATTAATTCAAATCACATCACTCCCAGACAAGCAACACGACAAATTTACTATCCACTGAAAAACACTCGTTCAGGTGGACGGAGGCTCCTCCACTCCCCCAAACCCAGGTCTGAGCCGCTCCGGTGTACGGGAAAACCACCTTAACCTCAAACTCTCTGCCGGGACTCAGCACCGGCGAGCCTTGGAGGAGCCAGGCGAAGCTGGCGCATCCCCAGCAGCCTCCTGCCACCTCTTTGAACAAGCCCCGAAAGACAAACGTCAAAACAAAAGGCATGTACGAGTGCAGAGCCTGCAGCCCTCCCCGTCCTGCAAGGAGACGCTCCAACTCATCCTCCAACACAGCGTTTGCTGGCTGGAGGAGGGATGCTGGCAGCGTGTAGGGTTGGGTTTCAGACCTCATGTTATAAAAACTTGGGATTTTCCATCCTTGCAAACCAAAATACAGCCCCGGCTCAGTTTGACCAACTCAATTTAAAACTGCTAGCAGCTATTCTACTATTATTTTTAAATCAGTCAGTAAAGAAATAGCTTTTCTTTTTTTTTTTTTTTTTCAGGACAGACAACCCCTAAGGTGTCCACTTCTCACCACCAAGGCAACAACGCTCCTACAAACCAGGATAATTTTATCATCCCCCATCACACCTAGGAAACTGAGGCCCAGGGAGGGGAACTTACCAACGTCTGTGGCAGGGCAAGAAAGAAAAATCAGGTCTCCCGAGCCCCCCACAAGCTCCCGATGACTGGCCCATCCTCACCCTCCAAACCAATGAAAACCCTGAAAATGGACACACTTAAACAGGCTTAACCCTCCATTAAATCAGTTCAGTCTCACTCGGTAATTTACTGTTGCAAGCAAAATCAATTTAAGCAAAGGTTAAACTAGTTCTGTCTGTATTAGGAGTTTGCGCCATTTTAAATAAATTGATTTAAAATCAATTTACTTGATTTTGTGCAACTTTACTATTACAAGCAAAGACGTCGCTAAGCTCAGGTTGAGTTTTGGTCCGCCGCTTGCTTTATTTCATCGCTGGCGCTTTCCCAAAAGATATCAAATGCCAAATTTGGATGATAACTTTAACGATGAAGGACCCCATAGTTAACCCAGCTTTAAAAAGACATTATCCCCTAGAAAAGCCACAGTACTCTTCCAAAAGGAGGTAGCATTGCCCAAAGTTTTCTGGGCAGCACAGAAGACAGTCCAACCTGCTTTTCCCAAGTAACCAAAGGAGAGTCAATACACACAAAAAAAAGCTTTTTCTTTTTTTGTTCCCCACCCCTGGGTACTGCCCTGCCCTCTCTTCTTTGGTGGTCCAGGCTTAGATCATGAGCGGATCCAGGTGTGGCTTCAAAGCATCTTTAGTACCACAAGGACTTAATAATAACCCATCTCTTCAACTTCTGCAAAGCCTTCTCTGAAACGAGGCCATGGAAGCACCCTATTGACTGCCTCAACCCATCACGAGGGTGGAAAAAGGAATAAAAATAGCTCGAGCACAGCGCAGAGCACTGCAAAGGAAAAACAAAAAAAAAAAAAAAAAAAGAAAAAGAAAGCCCCTTCTCTTTGTCGAGCAAAATTGACCTCTCGTCCCACGAAGAATAACCCCCCAGCAGACCGCTGTAAGCTTGCAAAAAGCAGGGTACCATTTGATTTTCGCCTCTGTGGGCTGCGTAAAACGGCGAGGAAGGACCTTTTGTGTGCATCTTCTCTCACACCCAAAAATTCCTGGAGCACAAGGAGCCCCAGCCATGGAGGTGGCAGGTGGGGAAACAGCAAGGCAAGGGGTAGCACTACAGTCCTTAGGGAGTGGGGTGCCTGCAGCTGGGACGAGGATGGAGGAGTCATCTAGAATTGGGGTAGTAGAGGTCTAGTCAACGTAGAAAAACATCCCAAAAGACCATATAGGGCGCCGAGACCTGAATTGCCCATTGCTATCCTTGAGTATTGCAGGAACCACAATGTCAAAGGTTTCTCCCCCACACCGTAACCACGCCAGATGACGTTATTCTCCACAGCAGTGAATTTTTCCTGAGGTCCGCTAAACTCTCAGCCCCCATAATAACTTGGGGCAGGAGGTCTCGCAGGGCGATTGCATCCCTAATAAAATTTTATTATGGATATAAAATTCCCCTGTATCAGGCTTAATTTTGTTGGTTTTCAATTCCATAGGACATCCCTCGGATCCTGAATTACGAGAGAGCAAGTAGGAGTCGCAGTTGACCTCCGCTCCGTCACTAACCATCCCATGAACACTGCAAAACGCTCCAGAGACGAGCTGAAATATCTGGCCTGATCTCTCCATCACCTCCCTGGGCAAACAGAAGAGTAATTCATTTACAACCAGAGCAGATGCCTCGGTGACGGCCAGGCACCTTTCCGCTTGGTAGTGGACCAAAGGAAATAATTTTAGGCTATAAGCAGCCATGCCCCCGGCTCCTGCAAATTTGCAGCTGCCCATGCAAGAGACTGCAGAAGGTTTGATGTTCCCTTTCCGCTGATGTTTTACTGGTGCACCTTACCCCATGGTGCGATGGCACGTCGCACAGCCAACCACCTCCACTAGTTCCTTCTACCGCTCCCGTCCCCGGGCGTTAGGACAGGAACTATTTGCAAGTTATGGATTTCACAGCTGACTATGCAGGGAGTGACATGCAGAGATTGGATTTTATCTCCCAGCTCTACAGGAAGGAGAAGAAAAGGAGCAGAGGGGAGGGGAGAGGATCTGTGGGTTTGGAGGAGGAGGCTGAGGAGAGGACAAGGTTGGAAATTTCCTCCTGGCAGCCCTTTTCAGGAAGAGTTATTAGAATTTATTTTCAATTATACACAAGAATAAGCCGTCTGCAGTATAGTTAACTTTCAATTTCAACCAATTTTCGACGCATTCAATCATAGATGCCTCAGTGATTAAGAATCTATGTTGCAAAACAATTCCCACTTTGCAACAATGCAATCAAACAGATCTACAACTCATAACCCATTATCCAAGAGTTTCTCAGCTCATTGGTGAAGTGAAATAGGATTTACCAAGCATCCCCTTTTTACCCGGCGAGCCCCCAAGCTCATTTGCAAACAGATCTACGACTCAAAACAACCCACGCAGGGATATTTTTTTTGGTGGTTTGTGTTGCTTTTCCTGCCCTGTCTCTCTGTAGATGCAAGAAGCGCAAAGGTGGGATGCAGCGGGTTTGCTGCTTGCCGTGTTGGGGGGCTTAGAGCTGCCCCCTCATAGCAGAGATGCATCCGAGGGCGGTGGGAGAGCAGAGAGGGAATTCCCATCACCCACAAGGGTGAAGGCATGGGGAGGGCTTTGGGAAAGCCGCTTCCCTTGCAGCCGGCTGCTTTTCCCCCCACTCTTCTGCATCTTCACAAGCGCAACGATGCTCCGACCAACGATACGCAACAGGTCACGACAGCCGGCAAACACGCTGCACCCCTTCCCCACCCCGGGCTCGGCGATGCACCCTGCCTTTCCCCCCGCTCCGGCCCCCGGGGAGGAGGGGAACCCACCCAAGGCTTTGCAGGGCCGCAGGAGGATGGGGGCTAAAGGATTCCTCCTGCCTCCGCAGCCCCAAGAAGCACCGGGTAAACTGAACCGCTGTATGGTGAGCACGCCACGGGGGCAGCGACTTCAAAAACAAGATGCTTCCTCTCCTGGGACCACTTTAAGTAGATAAATACGATTCGGAGCAGCACAGACCCCCCCTTACAACCCTGACTGAGCACAGCAGCCAATTATTTCTGCTCCTGGAGACGTTAATGTGCCCATCTGCTATTCAGCGCACGACTGTCCAACCACTCCCACGGGGCACTCCGCAAAAGGCCACCAGGTCCCTCCAGGAAGGGACAGGTCACAATTTCACAGTGAAGACGTTGGGATGGAAGGGCTTAGGCTGATGGCAGAGGAGGAGGACTTTAAAGCTTGCTGAGCCCGGAGGATAGGCAATAAAGCACCTAGAAGCCTGCTAAGGGAAACGGCTTTCCTGGGCAAAGTGTCATTTTGTCAAGACCGAACTTCTCCCTGGGAACGAGTTGATTTTGAGTAAAAACCATCAGCAAAAAAAAACAAAAACAAAAACAAAACAACAAAAAAAAAAAAAAAAAAAAAAAAAAAAAAAACAAAAAGAAAAACAGGAGGGACCAGGTGTTTGAATGACACACTTTAGAAAGGCAAAGTGGAAGGGCCACAAAACAGCTGCACAAACCTCAGACTGGTTCCCTGTGCCGTGAAAATTACACCCTGTGGAAAGTGTACTGAAGACCCAAAATCCCCTGGTTTGCCCCGATTTGGGACAGTGGGCACAGACAGAGCCCATGGAAGCAGTCAGACATCCCCACTAAGGGACAGCCCCGGCAGAAGACGCGCTCCCGATCCCAAGGGACCACCCGCGCACCCCCTGCGTTGGCTCCTCTCTCTCTTTGATGCCGACAAATAACAATTTCAAACTGGGGAAGACACCTGGGAGAGCCGAGGCACTTGTGCTACAAGATAATTAGAGATTATTATAATCGAAATTTCATTGCCACATCAAACTGTGTCTTTTAGCATTAATTAATCTCCTCTCCCAGCCTCTGAGCACTCTCGGCTCTCGCGCTGTAGGACAGCAGCTTGTCAAACACACCAAAGCCTTGCATCTCATTACCTTATCAGAGGGGGCGAGCGGGGAGCCGGGGAGCAGCCGACAGATTCCCCGGCACAGCCAGGGACGTGAGGACGCCTGCAAACCCCTTCCCCGGTTTGCAAACTTGTCGAACAAGGCACACGAGGGATCTCCCTCCCCTCGCTGCCCTCCCCTTCCTCTCCCTCTCACTCCCTCCCCGATACAAGCAGGCCTGGAAAAGATGCTGCTTCCTCGCCGGGAACTCGTCCCGCTCCACTATACGACCTTGAATAAATCATAGAAATTCAAACTGCCGACGTCCTTGCAGGGAGTGGGGTGCTCGTGCCTCACCTTCCCAAGTGATTTAGGCTCCGAAGAGTCGATGCAACTCTGCTGCTACCTCAGCTGTGCTGTAAAAATTCACCTTTAGCATCCTATTACCGGCCTGATGCACGACGCTTTCCTCCTTCGGGAGGTTTGGGGGAAGGTGGGAGGCTAAATCCCGTTTCCTACACGAGGTTCACAGCATCTGCTGCATAAGACCAGGTCAGACTGGCTTTGAAGGACCAACTACGCGATGGGAAGATGGACCCAGCACGAGATACCTTAAGGAGACCTTTTTCAGATGCTCTC
>VZSZ01007628.1:269972-292015 GCA_013398815.1 Ibidorhyncha struthersii
ACCCCCCCCCCCCCCCCCCTTCCCCGGGGGTTGGGGGGCTTCTGGCTACGCACGGCACAACCTTCCTGCCCAAAGTGCCCATCTCATGGGGCTGCTCTTGGAGAGAAAGCCCAGATCGATCTGTTAGATGAGCTGTATCATTTGCCTGTGGAAAGGTGGGTTGTTTTTTTTTTCCCTGCCAAGCGCCACTTCCCACCCGGCTTTGCACAACTGGGCTGCCTAGAGGGGTGAGGAGAGGAACCGAGANAAGAGGGACGAGCCCAGCGCGACAACCCGAACGCCACCAGCTCCATCTGCGCAACCCACGGGCAGGAAAGACCCGTCGGCCGCCGAGGTTGACGTGACGTCCAGCGGGATAAGGAGAACCTCTAAAAAGCACCCCAAAACTTAGTAGAAAGCCACCCATCCCTCAAGGTGGTCAAGGTCCCCGCGTCCCCCCACCCAGAGCAAACCCACCGCCCGTCCTCAGACCCCTTTCTTTGGCAATTAAAGTAATAAATAAAGGCGAGGGAATCTCATTTCATTTTTAATGCAAAAGGCATGGAAACGGAGAACGAATGGCACCGCTGAGAAGCAAGGGGCCATAATTAACCCCCCCCTTCTTATTTTTTTTACTGTTTTTCTGAAGGCCTGACTAAAACGCCTGTAAAACCTTCCTCCAGAAAAGCAGGAGAAAGACCCCCCCCTTCCCCTCCCACCGCCCGCCACTAAATGGAATGAAATGGATTTTTCAAATGTCATGCTAGTATCCACTTAATAATACATTTTCCTATAGACGGGACAATAATATATATTTTAATCACTTTTCTACAGGCAAATAAACGGCATGGAAGCCTGGCCTTCACTGGCGCTTGGAAATTATGAATTTTTCAATAACCTTTTCTATTATTCATCCTGTGTTATTCCGTAACATTTCTATGTGAGGAATGTGCTTGCCAGACACTTTATGAATCTCTTCTTTTATTTATTAAACAGCAAGGTGTCTCCCTGAAACCCCTCCTCCCTCCTCTGGAAAGATGTTGGCGGTGCCTGAGCGAGGCTTAAGACATATATAATTACACCTTGGGTTATTAATAATTTCCCCTCTGCGAGAGCGGCCACGTGAGCAGCTCCTGGGATGCAGCTGGCTCAGCCTCAGGTGGTTTTCAGGGCAGATGCGGGGGAACAAAGTCCAAAGTTTAGGGAGCGGGAAGAAGGTGATGGGGTGGGCTCAAGGGAGATGTGCTAGAAAAGCATCCTTCCCCGCCGCGCCGTAAATACAGGGAGGGATTCACCGCCGGCGTAAGCCAGCGCGGCCTCTGGCGGGGCTGAACCGAATTAGAGCTAAGGGCTGGATCTGGCGTTCGGGAGGAGGGATGTAGAGCCGCTTTTGCACCCCTGGTCCCCACGGGCGCCCTCCACGAGGCTCTGCACCGTGCCCCGACGGGTAGGACGGCCAGCAAGCAAAAAAAAATGAAAAACAAAACAAAAAGCCTTTTGCCCACCTGAACGCCGGTGCCCCGCTCACCCCCAGCGTTCGCACCACGACCTGCTGCAGGAAAAAAACCCCGCAAAGAAAATTCATGCCCTTTTCCACCTCCTGAGGTAGCACTGATGCCTCCACCTCCTCCCTCCCCCAGCGCGCGCTGGGGCTTTGCCGGGTGGTTGCGACGCCGTGTACGGCACAGGAGGGGATCAAAAAGGGAAGCACCGCTTCCCGACACCTAATACCGGCTTAATTATCTGATGATATCTGGGACTTACGTCTCCTCACAATGCAGAGACCTCGGCAGCTGAAGGCAAAGAGATCCTTTGATGCGAACCAATTAGGAATACAGATCCGACATTCAAGAGAACTGAATGGTTTATGTGTACGTTAAAAAAAAAAAAAATTAAAAATAAAAAAAAGCAAAGGAGGCGACAAGGAAGAAGACCTGGAATTAATCTAAGTGCTGCGCTCATGTATACCCACAAGGTAAACGGTTAAAAAGATTTATAATTTAGAGGGAATGACCTCCTGGGGGAAGAGCGGGGGTGCTCTTTTCACAGCAACCCGGACCTTATTATTTTGCAAATGACATCTCCATCACAAGGCCGAGCCTCTCTCGCTAAAATACGTATGAATAAACGATACGTGGAGGAGCCGCTTTATGCAGATTCTTGGCAGAGACAGAAAGGAAAGAAAAAAAAAAAAAAAGATGGAAAATTAAGGCATAGATTTCCCATGACGTTCCCGCTCCTGTCCCCAAGGTTCAGATACCAACACCATTTGGGAATTCAAAAATAAATAAATAAGTAAAATAAAACGACGGAAAAACAGCGCCTGAAGCTCTGCACTTACAAAGAGGGAGGAGGAATTTTACAATGTGATGGTGGATCTTAAGAGTGGGTCACAGCAGCCAGACCGTCCCCGGTTCAGCATCAGGGGGGACCTTATCCCAAACGTGGGGAAACGGAAGCGAGCCACCAAGGGCTGGCCAAGCTCACACCCGAACCCCGATTCCTCCAGCCGCACTCAGCATCTTTACTTGGATGATCTCTCCTGCCCGTCGCAAGGACACAAGGAAGGACGTTGCCCCAGCTGCAGCCAGGAGCCCGTTCCATACCTGTTCAAATACTGATAACTCGTAGTCCTGCTGCTTCAGGTGGCTGCGGGCTGACACTTGGCACAGGATTTCTCCGATAACTGCTTGTAATCAGTACGGGAAAACAGCCCCACTGAACCCAGCCAGGAAAAAAAAAAAAAAAAAACACCCAAATAAAATAAAATAAAAAGCAACCGTGAGAAAATGACAGTGACAAGGACAGTAATGGATTTTCAGGGGCGGGAAATGCTTTCGTACAACTTTTTGTTGTTGCAACAGGAGGCTGGAATTGGAGGAACTGATTGCAGGGCAACGAAGTGGCTCGACGTGCCAAGGCCAGCGTGCCAGGCGGGAGAGCACATCCCCACTCCAGCATCCTTGCTAGACAGCCTCCCGAAAAAAATCACCTTCCTACTACTGTTACCAATATCAGGGTAACATGGAGGACCCACGAGGCAGAGCCAAGGTCCTACCGCACAAGAAAAAGCCCAAATGAAATAAGTGAAATCTCCAGGGAACTCATTTCCCTTTTCCTCAGGCTGGGCAGGGAACGGCTGGAGAGCAGCCCTGAGGAGAAGGACCTGGGGGTGTTGATTGATGAGAAGCTCAACATGAGCCGGCAATGTGCGCTGGCAGCCCAGCAAGCCCCCCGCATCCCGGGCTGCATCCCCAGCAGCGTGGCCAGCAGGGCGAGGGGGGGGATTCTGCCCCTCTGCTCCGCTCTGGGGAGACCCCCCTGCAGTGCTGCCTCCAGCTCTGGAGTTCTCAAAATAAGAAGGACGGAGCTGTTGGAGCAGGGCCAGAGGAGGCCCTGGAGATGCTGGGAGGGCTGGAGCCCCTCTGCTCGGAGGACAGGCTGGGAGAGTTGGGGGTGTTCAGCCTGGAGAAGAGAAGGCTCCGGGGAGACCTTAGAGCCCCTTCCAGTGCCTAAAGGGGCTCCGGGAAAGCTGGGGAGGGACTCTGGATCAGGGAG
Source organism: Ibidorhyncha struthersii (assembly GCA_013398815.1). Lineage (NCBI taxonomy): Eukaryota > Metazoa > Chordata > Aves > Charadriiformes > Charadriidae > Ibidorhyncha > Ibidorhyncha struthersii. The sequence goes on from VZSZ01007628.1 coordinate 273,510, forward strand.
GAGAGCCACAGAGTGAGGGGTAACTGCTTCAAACTGGAAGAGGAAAGATTTAGATGAGATATTGGGAAGAAATTTTTCCCTGTGCGGGCGGTGAGCCCCTGGCGCAGGTTGCCCCGAGAAGCTGTGGCTGCCCCATCCCTGGAGGTGTCCAAGGCCAGGTTGGACGGGGCTTGGAGCAACCTGGGCTGGGGGGTTGGAACGAGATGATCTTCAAGATCCTTCCAACCTAAACCAGTCTACGATTCTATGATTTCTACAGTTTGCAGATGAGGAGGAGGTCCACAGAGAAACCCCAGGTAGGTGCCATCACCGGGATCGCAAAGGCTGCAGCCGAGGGAGAAACCTCGCATGTTTTATGCCAGGTGTGAAAGGGAGTGACCGTGGGTGCACAGAGCGGTACTGATTCCCCGATGCCCTCATTAGGCACAATTCCTCCTTCATGCCCAGCACTGGTTATTTTTCAACTCACAAACCTAACGTGAGCAGAAAGCTGAGAAGATGAGCGGCTCCCGGCCAGGGTGGCAAGAAAGCAAGGTCCATGGTGGCACGTGGGGGAGAAGCAACAGGAGAGGGGGGCACGAGGAGTGCTGAGGCAGGATGTGAGCGCTGTGAACAAGGGCAAGTGCAATTCCGGGTGCCAATGCCGCTGGCGAGTGGCAGAGCTGCCCAGGGCTGCCTGCGGCCTCCCATCATCCCAGCTGGGAGAAGGGAGCGATTGCTTTAGGGAGGATTTCCAGGTAGCTGGGATGGGCTCAGAGATGGGAGAAGGAAGCCTCCTCAGATGGGGGGATCACCATCCTTGCGCACCCCCTCTATAGCAGCATCAGTGTGGAAGACTAACCGTATTTTCCCAGCCCCATAGGTATTTCTGGACACCTACCGACAGATGGTCCTGAGTACACACGCTCAACTGCATCCACCTCTGCAACTCTGCCAAAAGCACAGCATGGAGGGCCACTCAAAACTGAGGTCTCCCAAATCCCTACTCGTTGCCTTTCCTCACCGTACCTGTTCTGGCAATCAGGTTCAACCTCAGCTAGTGGGAAGCGAAGGCTCTCTGGCGAACCTCAGGACAACGGGAAGTCCCCAGCAAAAGGAAATGAAGGTAGCAGGGTCTGTGACGGTCAGCGTCGGAAGGATCTGGTGGACCTGGCTCCATGTAGGTACCAAAAGAAGTAGCTAAGTTTTCCAATGTGCTCAAGAAGTTGGCCGTTGTGTTCCTCAGAAATGCAGGAATTCATCCAACTGTCCAAGCTGAGCGCTTTGGAAAACACAGTCCGAACTAAGCACTTGGAAAACAAGCTTCCGAGTATCTCTGAAGCTTTACCCTTAAACAACAGTCACGCACAGCTCCAGCTTTTTAATGGCACCCGAAGTATTTTCAGCCTGGTTTCCCGAGGAAATGAGGCTCACACGCCGGCAGTGTCTGCCCGGCTGTTGCCTTTCCCCATCTCTAGTGATTTCTAAAACCTTATAACCCATTTCAATAAAATCTGATAGGAGGACACATTTATCTCCAAGATACAAGTTTGGGGAAAAATAGGAAGCTAGTCAGATGAAAGATACCATTAGTGCTCTCACTGAGAGAAAGGCAGGACTGTGAACGCAACTTTTCTCAGACATCAGAAAAATCTAGCACGAGTTTGCTCTCGATACACAGACACGCAGGGACCCAGGAATAATTATTTCTGCTGCTCACGGAGGTAGCTGTGTGTTTTTTATATATATGAAATCAACACCAGAATATTTGCCTGGATAAACTAATCGAAATTGCTTGTTGGATGAGTTCACCGGCTATAAAACCCCGCAGTTACAAGGTATAATTACAGCAGCTTTTATTTTCCTCAACAAAAAAAAAGTCTTCATTAAAACAGAGTTAAGGTTGTAAACAGATCATTAATTTATAGCAACATTATCAGATGGGTAACAGTTATTAAAAGAGCACACACCGAAGAGCCAGGAAACGGAGGACTGAAGCTTAAAACAAGCTGAAATTTGGAAAGCCGGGTTTCATAAATATCACAGCCTGACCCGCAGCAGGGCTAATGCGGCACGGCCACAGGGAGAGATGTGCGTTACAGATGGGCTGGCAGGAGGCAGGGCGCAGCGGCGGGATGCTTCGGTAACACACGTGGGGCGATGGGCACGGCGCTTCCCCGGCAGATCCGCCCCCCCCAGGCAGCCCAGCAGGCTGATGCTCATCCTGGATGACACCTCCTGAGCCCTTTCGGGGCCGCAACACACCTCACACAGAGGCACGGGTTATACGCCGAGGCAGTGAAGCCAACGAGGGTCTGGGCAGCTAAGGCAGCCCCACCTGAAACCCCCCGGGTGACCACGCACGCCCAAGAGCAGTGACAGTCACGGGGACGCCGCCAGGTGATGCACAGCAGAGCTACTCTTCTCTTTTGGACGGAATCTCATTTTAATTGCCCACGGAGAGCAACGACCAACGCCACCACTGAATCACAGCAGATAAGGACCACGATGAGGTTTCAGCCCATGAATTACGCGACTGGCACATCCCTTTGCTGCTCGATTCGAGCAAAGGTTTCTCCTAGAGGGGCGGCAGACAGAAAACGAGGGCGAGCATACACAGGAGGAGGGAAAAATCACAGCAACTCACAGAAAATAAGGATTCTTCAGCTGAATGCTCTCCCTCCAAACCTTGGGTTTGCGTTCCTTTTATCCTTTACTTTTATCCTAAGTACCAAGCATTAGCCACCGCCCAGTAACTCCTGGAGGAGCCAAGCGAGCCGGTGCGACGGACCCAGCAGGGAAGAGACGAGCATCCCATGCGGCCCCAACCCCGAGCAAATCTGGGATTTGGTGTCTTGCCATAAAGCAGGGCACCGGCACAACCGATTCCCTCCCGGCCACGGCTCGAGGCCTCACATTTCCCTTGAAACTTGCTTCAGGTCTGATTTCAGTGCATAGAGCGGCAAGAGAGAGAGACAGAAATACAACCCTGGAAAACCTTTTAAAGCCTGCACAGCTCTCCCTTGATGGCACACTGTTAAAAGGGAAGTTATTCCGAGGGGACGCTGTGAATCTATACAGTCAATGCTCCAGCACTTTAGTGGCAAAACAACTCAATAGCCTCAATTGACTGCATGAAATTCTATCATTTTACCACTATAAAGAAAGAAGGCAGGAGAAAAAAATAAATAAGAGACTACATTGTATTTGTCTTTCGTTAGCTCCCTCTGCAAGAGCATCTCAATCCCTGTCCTTAGCACAATATGAGCCATCTCCTAAGTGGCTACAAAAAAAAAAAAAAAGAAAAGAAAAAAAAGTCAAACACATCCAAAATGCATTCCCCACACTCCAGAGCTACTCTCATGACTACCCCGAAAAGAACAGCCTCAGCAGCATATAGAAACAGCAGCATCCCCAGCCAGCTGCCTTGATTACCACCTTCCCTCTGATGAAGATGATGCGGGATGTGATTAAAGATGCTCTGAAAAGACACAGAAGTAATAGCTGAGAACTTTTTGCCTCCTTTCCCCAGCTAGGTCACTAGGTGTTCCTCCCTCTGCGGCTGATTTCTTATTCCAGATTTATCCGGACCCCGCTCTTCTTCATCAGCAGAAGAGCTCCGAGACCGCCAGCGCCTCGATTGTTCCTCTCCTGCTGATTGGGCTTTGTGGCTCGCGGAGGGCTTCTGCCTGATGGCAGGAGTCTGTCTGCACCCTCCATCGACTGGCGCTTAAGGGGGCTCGAAGGGATCGTGGAGGATTCAGAGCATCGCAAAGAACCAGAGAGTATTATTTTCTTAAAGCAAAACCCCTGCCTAGCTTCTTTTTACCCCTTCCCCCCCCCCCCCCCNNNTAAAAGCAAACCCCCTGCCTAGCTTCTTTTTCCCCCTTCCCCCCCCCCGCTGTACGTTCAGGAATTCAGCTGCTTTCGCCACAGCGGTTAGGAAGCACGGCCGTAACCGTGAGTTGTCCTCGATACGTCCCCACGAGGGAAGGGAAAAAGATGCGTTTACGTCCAGCAGCGCGATCTAGCAGGCAGGTCACCGGGCTGAGAGAGCAGCCGGGCGCCTGGCTCCCTCCCCACGCGCTGCGGCGTGACTTTGGGCAAGTCATCGCGCTTCCCCTTTCGTTTTTCCTTTCCTTTTGCCCTTCTCTGCCATCTGACACACGGGCTGTTTCCTTGTCCCCTGTCCAAACCCCAGCTGCTGCATCGCTCCCTGCAAGCGCTAATGAGCGATGCCATTGAAACCTGGACGTGCGGGGCTGAACATCTGTTCTTCCGCTAAAACCTCTGGATTTAGGGATCTGCAGGCACGGGAGGAGCGCAAGGAGGGGGGCTTTGCCTCAGTCCGCCAGCGTCCCCTGCCCTTCCAGCCCTTTGCCCGCCCCAACAGCCTCTCCCCAGCCCCCGGGCTCCATCCCCATCCCGCGGCAGCCCATATCGCACGGAGTCAGAGCGTGGGACCGAGCAGCAGCTCGAGTCCTGCCTGCACCGGCGCGTCGACGCCAGGAGGGACCGCGCCGACTTGTGCAGCCGCCTCTGTTCGAGGCAGCACCTGCCGGGATTTCTCGTCGCAGGCAATTGATATTCTACCGAGCATCTTTGGAAAATAATCTGCAAACAAGACGCTGCAGGCTATAAAAACACTCCCTCTCCTTTGCTTTAGATCGCAGCTTAATAAAAGCATAACACAAGCAAGCCGAGGAAACCGCCGCACTTTGCCCAACCACATCATCCCTTTGTGTATTATTAATCGGTTTCAAGTTGTACCACGGTTTCCTGGGGCGGGAAGGAGAAGGGGGTCTCTGGTAGCGCAGGAGACTGTCTTTTCTTTTCAGGATTCGGCAAGAAAAATTCTCACTTAACAGCGCAGAAGAGAGTAGCACTTACACCTGCGGTTCCCCGCGTCGCTCACGGTGAGGATCGATAAGCCCCGGGACGCAGCCCCCGCCTCCAAGGGCAGCAGAGCTGCGATCCCGGGGGTCCCTCGGCCATCACGGCAAGCGGCCCTGGTCCTCGGAGGGGCTCTCAGCGCTCCCCCAGAGAGCTGTTCGCCCGCAGGCAGCCTGCCGCAAGCCCAATTTTGTCCCTTGCAAGTCTGTTTTTGAGAGCTGAACGGGGCCCTAAGCGGCACCCAGGGGTTTTCCGGCGGAGCTGCTGATTGATGCCTCTCGCCCAGAGCTTTCCCCACCTCTCCCTCGCTTCGTGCCGGGTCCCTGCTCAGTTCAGAGATCCCCTTCCCGGGGTCGAGCTTTGCACGCTCCTGACCGTCCCCAAAAATAACACTTACAAGAACAATAATATTGAGGTCTGCGACCTCTTCCCGGACCTCAGCGTGGATTTGGTTTTAGGCACAGGCAAACTCCTCTCTCAAAGCTCCCGGGATGGATTTGGCAGGTCCCTGGACGCTGCCGAGCCCGTTTGAGAGCAGCTCCGAGATGCTGAGTGCCCCCGTCCATAGGGTCGGGAGGAAGGGTTTTACCCGTGACCAGGCAGGGATGCACGTGAAGGAGGAGAGGAGCCGTCGCAGCCCCGGGAGGAGACCAACAGGCTGCTGCAGAGGCTTCCGATAATTTTTCCACTCCCACTGAAAAAGTACAATATATTGTCTATTTGGGAGCAGTTTAAGTTGGTTCATTTCACACAGTAAATTAACCTGATTGCTTTAATAGGGGACTTTTATTTGGTGTCAAGCCCCAACTGTTACACCAAATACTGTGCCCTGGGACTCCCAGCTATTAAACTTTCTCTCTGTGCTCCGCGCGTACCGAGCAGAAAGCGCTGCCAGACGCGCCGCTGGGGCAGCAGGCTTGGTGACACTTTGAAATAATGGCTCAATCATTTCTAAACGCCCCGGCTATTTACCGCTGCCACCTGACCCGGGAGATTTCTCGAAGCCAAACCGCTTCTGAGATTTACGAAATGGAAAACAAGGCACCGGGAGGCTCCCCGAGCGCAGACCCTTCCCCAGCTCCCGCGGGGATGCTCTCCGACCACGCAGCATGCTAATTCAACCTAGGACGAGATAAAACACTAAAAACCTCCTAAAGTATCCCGGCCAGGAAGAATATCAAGGTTTTTCCTCTTCTGGCAGGGCTCGGTCTCGATCTTCTTTCAAACAGCTATTGCGGTCCAGATGGAGGCTCAGCTCCTTTGCTTGGAAACTGGTACTCTCCGTGCCAGGGATGAAATGAGGCCTTTGCGCAGGCTGCGGTCGGGCTTTTTCCAGTTGTGCAAACACCAGCACGGATCTGGCAGCCCACTCGCCCCCTCGGCTCTCCGCCGTGGCTAATGGGGCTCCACGCCGCTTTAATGGGGCCAGAACCAGCGGCCGAGCCGGAGGTCATCAGCCCTTGCTCTGCGAGTAGAGCCATCCTCTTTTGCAATTAAAAATAATAACAACAATAAAAATGAGACTTGCAGTCATTGCCGAGGGGTGAAAAGCAGCTCTTGGGGCATAGGTGCACGGTAATTTCTTTTCCCTCCCCCCCCAAAAAACCAAGCTGAACGCTGCACCCCACAGCACGTGGCAAAGAGGAGGCACCGAGCAGATACTGCTCCCAGCCCCGATGCCAAAATCCCCCCCACTCCGGGGGGTCTGGCTCCCCTTCTGCCCCGCTCCCCCCTTTGTAACGCCTCCATCCCACACCGCGCCGGCATCCTCTCCGTAACACCCGCCATCCCGCACGGCCTCAGCATCCCTCCGCTCTGCTCCGATCCACGCCTGCTTGAACAGCTGACAAATGCCCCCAGTTAATTTTTCTCCTCTACCCCTATCTGGGGTGCTGCTNNNCCAGGAGCACGCCCGACACAAGATGAATCGCCCAGAGACTCCTGGCGCATCCTTCTTTACACTTCACATCTTCCCACCGCCGATGAGAAATAGGTTTTTTCCTCATCCATCATAAGTCAGCATGACAAGGCTGTCGTTCTCCAGCACCGCATCGCTGTATCATGCGCCTCTCCGTCCCGCTTGGCTGAGCAGCCCGCTTCCCCGAGAGCATCTGGGACCTTTCCGAAGTTCTTTCGGTTGTATCGGGGATTTGGGCACCGAGCAAGAGTTATTTCCGAACCCTTCCCTCCCTCCCTCCCTCTTGGATTGTGCCGCAGTAACATCCCGCAGGGCTCAGGTGGTGTTAATGCTACGGAGAAGGCAATTTGAAAGGGGAAACTGAGGCACGGAGCACCTTCATGACTCCCACGGGGTCAAGCAGCATATCAGTGGCACAGCCTGGGATAAATATCCCCTTTCCACCCCCCACAAAGCCAGCGCTGCTTCAAAAACCACCTCCCGGCACGGCCAGAAAGCAGCGTGACCCCACAGCTCACTGGAAACCCTTGCCTTTGCCAAATGGAAGCACCCTCAAGACCCCCTTCGCTGCCCCCAAACCATCAAAAACAGCTTCAAAAAAAATCAACACATGCCTGGAAAATGCTCATGCTGTTAAATAGCAGTGGTTCCCAAAACCCCAGTGATGGCATCAAGAATAATTAAATAAATAATAATAAAAAAAAGACCCCAAACCACGGAACTCTCAATTCTCATCTCTCCAATAAACTCCAACTGTTTCATTTCAATTTTCCTCCTGCGACATCAGTCAAAGCAGAGCGTTTCTACCTCAAATACGTTTTCATATGGATACTTCCCTGTTTCTGACACGGGATATTCTTCCGACAACTTCCACTTTTTCAGGAATTTCTCTCAGGTCTGGGACAGAGGGAATTTGGGGTCGGGGGGGAATCGCCTACTGTGAATTCAGGCAGCGCAAAGGCCATCCGAAAGCTGGACTCCTGCAGCGGTTACGAGCAACCCACCGCTTTCACCCCGCACTGAGCATCCTTCCTCGCTTTGCGAGAGCCCGGCAGCGACTTCGGAAGGGAGATATTGGGGAAAACGGGGGAAATCAGAGGCAGGCAAGGGTCAGATGGCTCTGCGCTGTGCGCTACAACCCGGCCCCCGCATCAGAGCTCGTTTCCATGACAATTGCAGGTAACTTCACTCCCAGCCGTCAAAGAAACGGGATGGAAAGGTGTCCGAAAGAGATGGAGGAGCAACAGCTTGGCCGGCAAGGCACTGGGCTTGGACCCCCAGGAGAAGGTTCCCCTCTGGGCTCTGCTGCGTACCCCCGGGTAAATCACTGCATTTTGTGCTTTCGCCCTAAAAACAGAGCCACCCTTCCACACCTGGTCCCTACAAAACCTCTCCCACCCCCAAGCAAAGCCACGCGCAGTTTGGAGACCCCCAAAGGTGACTCCGTGGGTCCCGCGGCAGAAGCAGGGAAGAGCTCCCGGCCGGGAGCCCTCTTGTCGTTCCCAAGACAAGCGGCTCAGCTGGGAAAAGAAGATTTAACTGTTTGCTTCAAAACCCCAAAATGAGCTCCCTCCCGTCTGCCGGGAGAGATTGATCTCCTCACTCAGCTGTAAATCACCTGAAAACTCCCTCGGCGCGTTTAGGCAAGAGAGGAAGGGGGCAGGGGACGGCGCTCTGCTCGTAGGGATCACGTCCTGCAAGGACGCTGCCTGTGAGCACGCTAATTACTCAGCACGCTTCTCGCATATAACGATTTCAGCCTGTTAGTTCCCTTTCTAATTTCTTTTACTTGCAGGTAAAGAACTTTCCACCCCAAAATGAGAATCCTGGTTCCCTGAAAGCCTGCAGAGCTCCTTATTGAACGTACTAAATAGTGCTGACTCAGCATTATGGGGAGGAAGAAACCCCTCTTCCATCACTGAGGTGGCAAGGTACGCCCCCGCCCCGGCCCAGGACAAACTTGGCACCTACTTAATGTCACTTCTGAGCACTGGATGGTATCACAAGATGGAGAGGAGCTACTAGCAATGAAGCTACAAGCAGCAAGATGGAAAAAATTTGGAGTAAATAGCGGACATCAAAGGTCAGGCCAAACTGTCTGTGTTTGCAGACCATCAAAAAAACGAAGATATCCAACTGCCGATACTTCAAAGTTACAAAGGCGGTATATACATACATATATATATTTATTTTTTTTTAAACTCTCGGGCTCATTAGTCAAGTTCAAGCTGTGTTGCTCTACTAGAAAGGCTCTGATAATGCCGTTTTTATTCCCTACTGGTACCTTATTTTTCCCTTTAACTTTTGTGAGTTAAAGAGACACTCAAAAGGCGCTTTCTGTAAATCCGTATTAATGGCAACTAATTCCGCGCAAACCTGTGGAAGATGCTCAGAGTACCGTTGATGCCAAACGCATCTAGCAAGAATCTAGTCCTCAAAAATCAGGAGATTTGAAAATACTGGGGTGTCTTTTCCCTTTGTTAACACCTTAAAAACTTTAGGTCCATGCTTTTGAGTTGTTTCTTACCTTGATGGAAGAGGAGATCTCTCCATGACATTACCAAAATCCTACAGACGATGGCAAAATACTATGTGAGGGCACTGCACAGGCTGGATGCTGAATCCAAGCGTCTGAATTTTGCTGTGGCAATACCTGCTGAATGTAAACTGCAAAATAATTGGGGACTTGAGACGCTCATCGCTATTTGAAGTAGCAGGACGAAATAATAACTCTTCCCTGTGAACAATCACCAAAACAAATCATTCATGAGCATATGCTCAGGGAAATTAGACAGAAAACCAGAGTGATGCACAAACAGGACAGCCGCGTTAGACACAATTGAAGTAGTAGAAACTTCCAAAACGAATAGATGCTGCTCAGTCCTGCCGAGCCCAGGAGAAGCTAACCGAGAAGGTGGGAGTCAAGGGGCATTTGGGGGAAGCAGTCACGAGCCGTGACAAGCTCCCGGTGGCACATCCAGCCCCTCTCCTGCCGCCCATCCACCCGCCACGAGTGGGTGGCAGGAGAGATGGTGGTGGTGGAGGCACTGGCACCTAATTGCTATTTATTTCTGGCATGCCTGCACGTTTTCGCAACGCATAAAACATAGCGAGCTCTGCCTGAACCCCAGCAGGAGACATTAGCTGTGTTAGCACTGCAATCTGAATTTTAGCTCCCCCAGGACAAACGCAATTGCTAGCGCTGCAGGAGGTGCAGGGGACCCAGATTTATATCTTTCCAACCGGGATGTTTATAGTGAGAAGCGAGGTGTCCATCTCGCCCTACGTAAAACCTGCCCTGCCTTGGCGAGTGATAGCCACCCTTGAGACGGTGAGAGCACTCGCCTTGCAAGGGCAGGATGGGCACCCAGGAGTCCTGACCCTTCCGCTTTCAGATAAAACCCCCAGGCTTCAACAAAAAACATCCCTACGGACCCTGCAGCAGTCCCAAACCCTGCATTTGAAGAGGACAGGCACCGTTGACCCCATCTGTCACAGCAGAGCCATCTCCTGCCCACCACCTCCAACCATGTCCCCCTCTGTCTGGGGGCAGGAGGCAATGGCCGTGTTCCACCAGTGCCCCCCACCTCATCTCCCCCCACGAAGCCTCGACAGGGCCGGCGGTGCCCGGCTGTGGGGAGGGAAAGTCTCTGGGAGGAAAGCGATGGAAGCTGTCACGTGTCACCGAGCCGCAGCCACCAAGGCTAATTGAGCCTTCAGGCCCCGCTCCTCCCGACGACGGGAACGGGGGAGATTAATGAACAGAATCAGCCTTTTTCTTTTCCCCTTTTTTCTATGATTCCTTTTTTTGCCAGCAATGTTTGAGCACAGCAGCAGAACGGGGATCAATAGGTGGAAAATGCAGATAACAACTGGCTTTTAAGACGACATCTGGGACCCGCACGTCCTGCTCAACTAAGATCCCAATCCTGCCCGACGGGCATCATTTTGGCACAGTGTCCCCTTGGCTCCCACGAAGCAGCTCCATCACTGGAGAGAGGCCAACAATTAGCATCGCTTCAAGGACTGAGTTCGCCCCTTGGTGTCCCTGATCCCCCCTCACTCCGCCGTCAGGAAGGGATCCGTGATCTCGGCTTCATGGGGCAGAGCAGGATGGATGGTTGGCAGCTGACCCCCGGAACGCAGAAGGCTCCCGACCCATCCATCCCTTTCTGGTGACGCGTTCCAGCTCCGCAATATCATACCCAATATTAGCCCCACCTTAGGTCAGCGCAATATAAATATAATTAAGATTTGCAGAGGAGCCAATCGCCATTACCACCGGGACACCTCGGGGTTTTGAAGCGACCTTCAGCTGCAGCTGAAGGACGGGATGGAGAGCAGAGTCTGATGGGTCAGACCTGTGACCAGCACCATCCCCGGCCAAAGCCAACACCGCACACGCCAGCCAAAGCAACTGCACCGCTACCAAGCTCGAAGAAGCCCCTTGGAGTTATCCTGAGTGCCTTCAGCTTCTCCGAGCTGTGCCTATCCCGGTGGGAGAGGCAGCACGACCCCCCCAAGATAAGCAGCCACCCCACCTGCTGCTCGGGGACACGTTCGAGCCAGAGCGCCAGTTACGATGCGAGTCAGGCGGCTTTCGTGACAATTAAGGCATCTCTGGATCGCGGCGCAGGTGGCCGGGCTGCCTGCACCTGGGGCTGCGCACTGCGCCACGGCAAACCGGGGGATGCTTTGGGGGGGTAGGGTCCCCCTCGCCTGGCTTTTTCCAACTGCCCTCCCAGGCCGGTTTATCAGGACTGCGAATGGCTTCGAGATGCTGCGCGACTTATTGCAAACTCTTTTCCACGAACCTCAATCCCCGTGAGAAAGAGCCGGCCCCGCTGTGGAAGCCACCCGAGAGGGGAGAAGCATCGGCCACGCGGAGAGGATCTTGACTTAATTCGGCTCCCGGCCACCGAAAGCATCCCAAGTCCTGGCTAATGACCTCTCCCATCGCGTCAAGGCACTAATCAGCTTCGAGTGCTGATTTCGCGTGACTTCTGGAGGCAGGCGGGCTCCCCGGCAGGAGCGTGGACGTGGACTCCTCCAGACCTCTCTCTCTCTTCATCAGAGTTACTGTTTTGGGTAATGATGAAGCAGGGGAATTGATTTGAAGCCTAATGAATAATCAGCCACCATCAATAATTGTAATCACTAATCTGGTGCAATTAGAGACAATTATAATAAATGCAATTTCCTCCCGAGCTGCTAACGAACTGCAAAAATATGAATTGACTTCAACTGGCTGCCTGTGATTTATGCAGTCGTGAGATCAAGGCTCCCATTACGCCAACGAAGGCTCTTAAAGGGACAGGGAAGTGGGTTTGTCCCCCCTTCTCCACCCCACCCTCCCAGCAAAGCCACCAAACTGCACAAGGAGTCCTAAAGCAGCATCATAAAAAGGATTAAATCCCTTTTTTCCCCTCCTCCTTCCTTCTAAGCGAGACCCACCCCACCAACGTACATACAATTCCCTCATTAGCTCCTGCAATATGCATGCGGGGAGAGGTGCCACGCGCCACGTCCGTGGAGAGATTGCCACCTATTGGCACGTCCACAGGGGCGATGGAGGAGATAGCATCACCTGCAGATCCAGATCAGCAGTTCAAGCAGCGGGTTCTTGTCATTTTGGAGATGAAGCAGCCGATTTTCAAGTTGCCTATTATCCTTACGATGCTGTTAAAGGCACTATTTCAAAGTACCTTTTAATTTCAAGTGCCCGGGATGACACGCACAGCCTCCATTTGAAAAGGTGATAAGCACAAGAGTGGGATCTTAGGAGAGTTTTTGAGATGAAAAGCGAGCTCACAAGCACTTTTTCCTCCCAAACGCAATGGAAAGTGAAAGATCTTGAGGGAAAGCATAAACCACTTCCCGAAACAGAAGAGCTGAATTCAATGGAAAAGCTGATTTGAAAACGCCCAAAGGAACCATTTTGGGGATTTTTGGCAGGTCCCAACTTCTCTGTCAGTTTGGGAACTCATCAAAACTGGATTTTGGCAAGAAAGAGGTCCAATTCCTACAAAAGTGGTTCTAGTGCAGACATAGATTCGATTTCCAATCTCAAAAACCCCACATTTGGTGACAGACGGGCAGGTGTCCCCGGGCAGGTACGCACACCAAGGCGCTGTATTTCTCCAGTCTGCTAATCCTGAGGCTGGCGAGACATTAAACCAGCCCCATCAGGCATGCAAATAAGCCCGCCTCGATGAGCAACCCCCCTACTCAACACCAGCTATTATTCTCCTCCAGGTCAATAGCTTCCACTCTCACGTCGGTAAATCTTGCGACTCACCTCCGCAGAAATCAATAGCTGCCTATTATTGGTCTGTAATTGTTACAAAAATTTAATCAAGGGTCAATAAAGGAAAGGAACAAGTCTAGTGCAGCGGCACAAGAATTTCAAACACGAAGTATGTCACTGACCAATTATGCAATACTCTCGACTTTTGCTAATATTATTTATTATTTGGGCAACTGCAATGCCCAGAAGACTCAAATCTCCGCTTCGGATGCAAAGCTCTGTGCAAGGAACAGAACTGCCACCGTTGCCCAAATTTCTTGTGAAGCAGAGCACCAACTATATGGTGTCGAAACGGGTACAAACTGCTGCGGAAACGATCACTGCAATAAGTCCGGGTCCAAGACTAACCGTTAAGTGAGCTCTGAGAAATTAAAAGACAAATGAGATACTCATTCCCGTATGAAATAAAAGTCAGTGATAACTGGTAGAAGCTGGCGATGTTTCTTCTGAGTGTATTTTGGAAATGTAAGTTGAGGTTCTGTACAAAACAACCACTTCTGTGGAGATTATTTGGATCAAATTCTCCGTTAAAAAAAAAAAAAGGAAAAAATTTTAGAAGAGAAAGGGATTAAAAAATCCTTTGTAATTTCCACCTGAAGCAGTTCCAGTGGGTCGGTTTGCTCTCTGTTCTTTCTTTATGTCTTGCAGTGAAATAAGAGAGGAAGATGGCCGGGAAATTATAGCAAGTCTCACTGTCTTTCAAAATAAAAAATAATTGTTATTTGGGACCTGCGGCAGTCCTTGATGATAATTTGGGAGGAGAGGCTTAAAGGGACCATGGAAGTTTCTCCGGAGCTGCCCCCTGCCTGCAATGGAGCGGTGGTTAATGCACATTGCCCCTTGAAAATAAAAATAACCAGATCTCCAGTTTCCATAGGTGTTTGGAGAGGCTTTGGCCTGGAAGTCTCTCCTACCTCATTCTCCACTTGCCTTCTGGGCTTTAAAACTCAAATTTTCAAGCTTCCCATAAATCCAGCATGTTTATTTCCTGCAAGAATCTAAATAAAGCCGTCGCGTAAAACCACGGAGAACACACAACCACAAAAAAATAAAAAAAAATAAAAAAAAATCCAACCCCCAAACAGCACCTTAACAGCTTCTGTATTTAATTACCCAGCGACAAACACCGCCGCTGCCACCCCAAGGACGCAGGAGTCAGGCGGGCATCTCCGAACCCCTTCGCATCTTCTGCTGAAATTGCCAATCGCAAAACATTCTTCCCCCCCGCAGCACGAAACAAGTAATAAATATGGAAATCCGTAAAGCCAGCGAAAACAGGGACTCCACTGCCTCCCGCCAACAAAGCAGCGCGCGGCTTCGTAAGGAAATGAGCAGGTTTAGTCCTTCACCGCGCTNCCATCACCGGCAGGGATGAGGGAGACGGCAGGTGGGTGCACCAGGGGACGCGGCGAAGCATCCTCAGCCCCACAAACCCACCCCTGTCACGAGTTTGTAGGGTCTGAAGCTTCCCTCCGCTCTCCCATCCCACCACTGCCAGCAATATTTTCCGCCAGCGCCTTCCACAGGCCAGCGAAACCCTGGTTAAAATGATATTTCCTTTGATCACTCGTCTATCTCTCGCTTTGTCGTTTCTCCAAGAACTCTGTCATTCCTTCCTGCCAGGGTGGAGATGACCAAACCCCCGCAGATTTATTATTTAAAGTTATTTCAGCGCTGTTCTTTCAGTGCATATATAACAGCGAAGCCTGACGCCATCCAAAGACAGGATAAAAACCACCTTAATTTGAGGCAGGCTTGTAAAATTTTGGCTGTATTTCAAATCAGACCCGAAGCAGTTTGAAGTTTGCTCCGAACGCTGCGCTGCTGGGCAACTGGAGCGTTTCACTGGCGCGGAACAATTTCTGTTTGCTTCAGTTTTAGCCCTGCCTTCAAATTCCGCGATGCAATCAGAGGAGTGAAAATAAAGCAATTAAAGAAATTGCGTGGGACTCACAGACGGCCATCAATACCAATCAGTTTCAAGAAGGTCTTGGCACCCAACCTGCACAATATTTGATTTTCTAGAGTGGGTTCTGAGGTGGTTCTGGTTGTGCTTTTTTTTAAGGAGTTGGAGCCTGGATCTGTCCAAAATTTGCATACAAAGGATGACAATGATGCTCTGGAGATCCTCGGAAGCGGCAAGCACTTGCACTGCTGAGTTCTGTGTGAAACTACTTTTCTTTTTCATGCAACCCAGATTTATTCCTCGGAGCTCGAGGATCAGGTTTGGTCCTTACTCACCCCGCCTTGTTCATTGCTCCCTTTCTCTCCTCCTCCTGGAGATCCTGTTGACACCCGGTTAATGCGCTCCAAACCCCCTTCCCCTCCCTCTCTGTGTAAGCAGCCGCCCCGCTAATCACGAAGCAGCTTATTTTTAATTGTGCCGAAACTAAATTGTTATTTAAACGTCAGATCTCGCTTTTCTCCCCCAAGACCCCTTTAATTCCTCCCAGATGTTAATTATACCGAACCACAAAGCTGCAAAAAATCTCAGGCTGGCTGAAGAAAAAAAAGCCCCTCCGGCCGGATCCTGATGTGAAATCAATGAAACCCAATGGAGCTGTGTCAATTTACACCCGCGCCGAGCTTTGGGCACGGGAACCACGTGCCTATCTCCAGCACCACGAGGATAACCGCCTCCCAAAGGACCCAGACGATTTTAGAGGTCTAAATTCCCACTTTTCCGTACAATCACCAGCCTAAGCGCCATTAACTTTTAAAGAAACCTTGTGGTCTGCCAGATCTCTTTGGAAATTCGGAGTGAAGCCTCCAAACCCATCCATCCTGCTGTTGTACCCTGGGGGTCCGCACTTTCGCCCTTAACCCTTCTTCCCCCATTCACTTCTCCTTGCAGACGATGAGTACGCTGGAGTTGGCAGAGGTTTATCCGGGCAGATTTGGCAGTATTTTCATATTTATTTGGGATCGCACGACGTAAACTGAATCGCGGGCTGCTTCCATCAGCGCACGTTAGCGGCTCGCACAAGGGTAATGCTTTTCTATCACATCAGTACACGGGGAAGCAGGACTTGCACCTTGCTTCATCATTTCAGACGTGGTTTAGAGTTTCTGCTGCTGAATTACGTTGTTGTTGGGCTTTTCTTTTTTTTTTCTTTAAATACCCGTCACGGTAGGATGTGGCATTTTGGTGACTGACTTGATAACCCTTAGGATATGAAAGGGAATGTGAAAAGCAGAGAGAAAACACTGCTTTTCCTTCTCCTCCCCATCACGGTTCAGCAGCAGATATAACCCGTAACAAATTGATTTGTCAGAAGGAGACAGACAGCACGCGGCATTAAGAAATTATGAATTATTAGGGAGCTTTAAAAGTGGAAAAATTGATACCTATAAAACCATGGGGAAAACACGGGGATTTGCAACGCCTTCGCACAACGCTACAACACGGGTCCTGCAACACGGCATTCCTGGGCTAAAAACCCCAGGGAAAACGGGGTCAAATCTCCATTTTTAAGCCCTGTTTCCATTCCAAACCCGCAAGAGGGATGCTGCAGCTCCTATTCCGCTCCCTCTCACGACGGCTCTTCACAAATCAAAAGCATTCCCCCCATTTCTTCATCTCCTCTCCAAACTCCGCGCTCCTCTCTTCTGCTCAGCCTCGCAGGAAGCTCATTAAAAAAAAAAATTCATCGAAAGCGCCTGGAATATAATGAGCAGTGGGAGGGTTTGGCAGGCCGGAGCCAGCAGGCAGACGGGGCTGAGCATCCCTGGGGTCTGCGCAGAGCTGGGGTGCTTGGGGTGACCCAAAACCCCACATCTGGAAGTGGCCATCTCCTGCTCCGAGCGGTACCGAGCGGCTCGCATCCCTGGGCAGGCAAGTTTATTTACTCCTCTCCCTCCTGCGGGGAGAGAGCAGGTTGCTTGGAAGAAAATAATCATAAAAAGGAGGCTGAGGAAGGTAAGGGAGCAGGAGGAAGCCCAGGGGAGCTGGGGCACTGCAGACCGGTAACGGCCTGACCTCCTCCACCAAGAGCAACGGGCAAAGAAGCTGGAGGCATCACAGAGCTGCCTGTTCCCGGGATGCTCCCCCGCCTGCCTCCCGCATCTCCCTGCTCTTTTTCAGCCACGATCCCCAAATCACCTTGTCTCAGCAGCTCTTTAGCCGCAGTGGCATGGGGGAGCTTGGTCCACCCTCATCCCTTCATCCCACCGTGCACGGACCCGCCGTGGGCACGCAGCCCCTCCTGGGACCCGACCAGCCTGGGTCCAGCGCTGCCTCTCCCAGCTCTGCTCGGGGGAGACGAGATTTTAACCCGCTTCGTTCACACAACATTAACCCCACCTCCGCAATCCCTGGGAGAAACAGGAGTTCAGCCTAATATGTATTTAAAGATCGAACGTGTGTCTCTATTTCCAAATATCTGCCACCCAGACACACAGCGAACCCACTTCCAGGCATTTTACCAACCAGCCCAGGGTCTTCTGCACAGCCCATTACCCCGTAGATGTTACTAAGTGCTGCATAAACAACCCTCTCCGCTGCGTGGCTGACACTTAAGCGGACAAGTGTAAGCGTATTGCAGCAGGACAGCGAACGGAGCCATAACACTCACAGCAGCGAGCTCCCCCCGCTGCGAAAGCCATTACACCGGCGGCGCATCTGTGCCCCTCGCCCACCCAGAAATCGGCTGGAAGAGCCGCTTCAAGCGGAAAACTCCCACCCTCCGGCACTGCCGACGTCCTGCCCGGCGGGGCCAAGCCAAATCTGGGGGTTTTACAGGAGGGTTGACGACTTTGCGGAGCTCACCCGTGGGATGCCAGGCAAACCTCTATTTCCTCGCCCGCCCATGCAGAAAGCGCTTTCCATATGTGCCTCCACCCTAAACAAGCGTGTGTCCCGCGTTACCTGTCTGTGCCTGGGCTGGAGGTGAGCAGAGCTACAGCAAGGTGAGGAGGCAAGAGGAAAGCCTTGCAAAGGAACGGCATCCAAGAGGTCGATTTTGCCCCATCCCTACCAAAAACAGGGTCCTGCTCACCCTAGCGGCTCCAGGGAGGCGGGTTTTGCACGCAGGGAGTTTCTTTGCCCAGAGGAGGTAGAGGACGAGGGGAGCACAGCCCCCCCTTCATCCCCTGTGTGTTTGCCCCGATGCGGCGGGTGAGGGATGTGCCACCCTCCATCGTTTCCCGCAGCCCGAGCCCAATCCCCCGGCTCAGGGAAGCGTGGCACAGCCGGGGCCGATAACCCTAATCCTCACAGTCCGCTTAATCCACCATCCCTGCGGGAATCCCCACAGCCCCAATCTTCACCTCCTCCTCTCAGAGACACCGGGAACCAATTCCCCCTCTTAAACTGGGACCAGTCTGACTTCATTCTGGAAACCGGGCAGCACTGAGCTGCCACGACAGCCCACCGAGCGCCTGCCCGCCACCCGGCCCGCGTCACCAGCT
>VZSZ01007629.1:4195-16161 GCA_013398815.1 Ibidorhyncha struthersii
TTTAAACAGACTGGAGAAAGGAAAAACTGCTTGGGGGTTATTTGTTGTCACTGAGTGTGCTGAAGTATAACCTGTTTCCTGATGTGTTGTGTGAAAGTTTACCACTAGTGTTCTGGGTGTATCAATATCTGTTCAAAGGCCTCCACTAAGCAACTGAAAGAACGACAAGGATTTGAGGTGAAATGTATTTGTGTGAAAATTACAGTAAGAAAGATGTTTGAGTCAGTTGCAGGCCTCACTCATCTAAAACCAGCGGTAAGCTGGAACTGAAATACTTAGAGATGTTTGCAGCCTCCAGGGTACAGTGAAGTGATCAGAACAGCTGCACCAGAGCAGACTGGCAGTCCATCTGGCAAGAATTTTCTAGCAGCAGTTGGGTTATACCAAAGGAAGAATAAGAGCAGGATGAACACATACGATGGTTCCCCCAAGTACTCTCCCCATACTTTAAGCTGAGTACTAGAGCTCTTCTGCTGCACTTTCTTGATTGGAGGAATTTGATACATGCTGAGACTCAGGCTGATGTGTTTGATATCATGTGCTAGAGTAGGGGTTAAATAAGATTTCATTAGGTATTTTTACCTTGAGGGTTATTTATCACTAGTCATCCAAAGCACCTGTTACATTTCTGCAAAACAGGAAAGTGTTGATCTGAGCTAGCCAAGGTCCAGCTGCACAGTTACCTTGGGCTTTTCCGAATGTCCTGGTCTGTGTTCTTTGGGAGATTATTGTGCTTCCCTGAAAACTGGACCTGGAGATGTGAATGTGTGGAAGCTGGGAGGGTTTCTGCAGTTGAAGACGACTCAGTGCTTACAGCTGTAGTTACAGCACGCTCTTAGCTGTTCTCTTCTGATACAGGCTTAAGGCTGTCTGATTCAATGTCACAATTTCAAGTGCAGCTAAGGTAACATTGGTTATAGTGAGTCCATTGTTCTTGTCTGATTCTGTAACTACTGTCTTTTGTTCAATGTATAGCTGCTTAATCTCCAAAGCAGAATGACCTGAAATATCCAGGTGGTGGTGTACCACCCCTGGATACGCGCACACACACACCCCACCCCCCGCGCACACATCCCATTTGCTGTATTATCTGCTCTGGATGGTTGGGATTGGATGAGTTCCTCGTGCTTGGTTTGGAAGTCTGCAAACAGTTCATGATTTGGTAATGGCTCCCTACCCCTGGATTTTATTCTTCTGGGCATTTCAGCAGAGGCAGCCTAACAGGTGGCAGGAAATGATGGGAGAGTAATCCCTTTCTTTTTTTGTTTTGGTGATGATTCTGCAGCTAGCTATTTCTTTGATCATTTTTCTAGTCTGGATGCCCTGCCTGCGAAGTCTTGACCTTATGCCTTTTTCTTTCCAGAGACACAGTCACCTGACTGTCCGGCTGCGAGATGCAGCCCTGCACTGTTGTATTCTCTGGATTAATTCTGCTTATCCTAGCAGACCTATTGCAAACTTGCCTTTCTTCTGTTTGGGAGCTTGTGTACAGTGCTTGTGAACAGCTTTTGTATTGTATTAACTAGTTTTTCAGTAAGAGCAAAGCACTATGGGAAAGGAAAGAAGCATGCAGCCCTGCCAGTTTGACAGACTCTCTACTAAGACCCTAGGTTTCAGAATCTAGTTTGGTCCTTGCCGTCTTTCTTGATCTTTTTAATTGTCTTCAGTACTACTCCTCTGTATTTCTGTGGCTGGCTAAACCGATAGTCTTTTTTTCAGCAAGAAACTTGAAAGATTTGAAGCTTTAGTATTACTTTTACCTGTACTACTTTTTTCCCTTTCTATTTGCGTGTCCTGGTTGTCCTTCTACTGAGAATAAATTAACGGATTGATGCAGTATAGTGCATTGGAGTCCATTTGGTACAAATGCAGAAGTTGGCACCAGTGACTCTTGAATGAGGAACAAGGACATGTAATGTTAAACTTGGTTATAGTGCAATCCTGCTGTGGAAATCCTGACTTCCTAAGGAGTTCATTGTGCTGTGATTGTACTGCTACTTGCTTCTTACCCCAAACCAAGGAATTTTCATTCCTCCTAGAATATTTTTTTTATTTTAAAATCTGTTTTAGGATTTTTTTGAGGACACATTTATGATGATTTTATGATGGGCAGATTCTGCTTTTTATTGGAAAGAAACGATATATAGTTCAATTTATAGATAAATACTTTGAATGAAGCTACTACCTGTGCTTCCCACAATGTATGTTTCTTTTCTAGGTATGACAAATTTGACAGATTATACTCTGCCTGACTCAGCTTGTTAACTGTTCTACATGACCTCATAGAAACACAGAATGGTTTAGGTTGGAAGGGACCTTAAAGATCATCTAGTTCCAACCCCCCTGCCCTGGGCAGGGACACCTTCCTTAGACCAGGTTGCTCAAAGCCCCATCCAACTCGGCCTTGAACACCTCCAGGGACGGGGCCTCCACAACAACCTCTCTGGGGCAACTCGTCCCAGTGTCTCACCACCCTTGCAGTCAAGAATTTCTTCTTAATATATAATCTAAGCCTACCCTCTTGCCATTTAAAACTGTTACCCCTCATCCTATCACTACACTGCCTGATAAAGAGCCCCTTTCCGCCTTTTCTAAAGGCCCCCTTTAGGTACTGGAAGGTTGCTATAAGGTCGCCCCAGAGCCTTCTCTTCTCCAGGCTGAACAACCCCAACTCTCTCAGCCTGTCCTCATAGGAGAGTGACTCCAGCCCCCTGATCATTTTCATGGCCCTACTCTGGACTTGCTCCAACATGTCCATGTCCTTATGTTGGGGGCCCCAGGGCTGGACACAGTACACACGTGAGGTCTCATCAGAGCAGAGTAGAGGAGCAGAATCACCTCCCTCGACCTGCTGACCATGCTTCTTTTGATGCAGCCCAGGATGCAGTTTGGCTTTCTCAGCTCTGATCACACCTGGCTCATGTTGAGCTTCTCATCAGCCAACACCCCCAAGTCCTTCTCCTCAGGGCTGCTCTCAATCCATTCTCCACCCAGCTTGTATTTGTGCTGGGGATTGCCCTGACCCATGTGCAGGACCTTGCACTTGGCCTTGTTGAATTTCATGAGGTTTGCACGGACCCACCTCTCAAGCCAGTCCAGGCCTGTTCGTGGTCAGTTAGATGATCTGTCTGACAGTAGTGACATTTAATCGCTCTGAAGATATGTTCTACTTCTGTCCTAGTTGGAAGCAAAATTTATCCTTTGCATAGGTCCAGCCACTAATTTTGAATGTGTTCAGTTGAATGTGTTGAATGTTTTGTTTATAATTGTTCTACTTCAGCGAAGATAGCATCATTGATCTGATATGCCTTATTAAATGTGTTGCAACTTTCTAAAAAATTCTTAATGATATAGAAGTGTGCTCTTCTCATGTTCTGTTAATTTCTGATTTATTTTTTCTTAACTTTCTTTAGAATTGTGTGCAAGAGATGTCTAATATAAGAAATCTAATAATTTAATACAGCAATTAAAATGGCGTAGAAACGAAACAACTTGGCAGACAATGGTATAAAATCAAAATAGGATTAAAAGCAATGTTTTTTAGTATGTTACACAATCTCTCCCAAATATATATGTCATTTTTACTGTCTTGAAAGTCTTTCAAGTTCTCTGAAATCTTACATGTACAACTTTTCTTTTTGAAAACAAAAACAAAACTCTGAAAGCAAAACAAAAATCCAATACAATAAAATATCAGTTTGTTCTGATCTAGTAGGGATAGGGTTGACTAAAATTTTTGTACCTTTGTCTTAAACAGAATGTTGGCTTTGAAAGCTCAGGGAAGAAGCAGCAGGGAGAAAAAAGTAACACAGTGGTAAGTACATCTGAACCAACTGCACGATATATCAAAACAGAAATCCTCTTCTTTATTCACATGTTGTAATAATCACCTCTGTAGCCCTTGAATTTTACTCTGCATCATCTCCCATGTTGTTCTGAAGGCAATTTTTTAGTTATAAATATCTGTTGAAGAGCCAAGTCAATGATATGTATTTACATGTAATTGTTTGCATCTATAGAATGGGGGGTATATGGGAAACTAAGTTGCAGGAAAATATTTCTGTTTTAAAGCTCAATGTCCATTACTAAGTGTTTTAGCTTGTGCGGCTTTAGCATTTTATACTGCTTTTTTAAGTAATTTTTTTTTTTAGTTCTCAGGAAAGATAAGCATATATTTGAAAAACTTGGATAAAAGATGCTTGAAAAAATGCTTTGAATGCTTGTTGGGCCTCTTACTGTCCTTTCTGGTTCACTGATGTAAAGCTTATGCAAGCATTGCATCATGTCATTTCTCTCTTATTGGTGTACTAACATTCTTTAGCTAGAGAGCACACTTAAAGACATGAAAAGTATTAAGAAGCGAAATAAAGTTCAATTTTCTGTTCAAAGTGCTATGGGAAAGCAACACGTGTTTAGAATCAGCTTTTTTTCTGTATTAAATGATGCCAGTGCAGATGGCACTAAATTGCTTTTGCCTCATATTGTAAGGATTTCTAGAGCCAAGTATTCCTCATCAATAAAAAGAATGCCCAATAGAATATTTCGTGTTCAGAACTTCTCTGTGATTTCTGTGAAGGAGCCATTATTGCTAAACCGAGCTGCCACCTTCCCCTGTTAAACAAACAAACCAACCAAACAAAAAAAACCCAACCCAACCCAAACCAACAAACAAAACAACAAAAAAAAACCCCAAACATATGACAGCAGCTTCCATTTGCTCTGATTTTATTAATAGTGCTGCTCAGATTGTGGAAAAGATAATAAATATTGACACCTCAGTGACTGGAATTTTGAGGCTTACTATAAAATACCAGTGTAAAACATACAAAAAATCTTCTGCATGTTTTATCTGGCATTGCTACAAACAGCACATACTTAAGAAGATAGAAGCACGTGCACATGCTCGTTTTTTCCAGCCTTTTGTGTAGTCTACAAGGCTGTAGGCTTTGTGTGCTTTGGCATTCTCTGCTGAGCTGAGAAACTGCTGTTGCCGCAGTGCTTCAGCTACTCCATAAGGTTCGTTGCTTCCTATGAGCAGATGACTAGCATTGCCTTTTCCCTTCCGTTCCCCTATGCTGGTTCATCTCTTTTGGCTATGTTGTTATAACTGAAGGAATTAAGACTGTATCTCGTCCTTTCTGCTTGAATAGATGTTGACAGTATGTGATACACAGCATTTACTCATACCATAGATCCAGACATAATCCCTCAAAGGACTAAACCCGAAGCATAAGCGGTTTAATATGGTTTTATACCTATTCAGAGGCTTACCATCTCTTAGTCTGGTTGTTCTGTGTATTTAATTTTCATTGTTTTCTTTGTGTAGAAAGTCAGGAACTTGTCCTGTTTGTTTCCATGGATCTTTTTTCACAGCAACAATGAAAGAAAGTGGAGTTATTTAATGTAGAAATTAGTGGATTCCGAAAGCAAAGCAGTTTTGAAGTAGCTTGATACAGCTAGCTGTACCGAATAGCTGTGATTACTGTCTGTACGTTAGCTGTGATTATTTCTACTGCATGGGGTTTTTTTGGTTTGGTTTGGTTTTTTTGTTGTTGNCAATTTAGTATCCTATTGGGATAAGTATTTCATGTTCCCAGCTATGTGTTAACTTGAAAGTGACACAAAACCCCAAACATGTCAGCTCTGTAATGTAAAGGAATTCTTCAGCCATTTGAAAACATCATTGTTGAAATACTGAAATATCAATGTTGTGGCTGTTAAAAAAAGCTCAGTTTTTTGAATATTCCATGATGGTTTGAGAGGCTCCTACAGTTTCCTTCAAACTTCAGTTTTTCGTAGTAGATATTCTTTAATTTCTGTGGCTTTTTTGTTTTGGGAAGGAGAAATGAGTGACACTCAAGCACAGTTGTTTTAAAAATCAATTTATTTCTCAATGTTTTCTTAGTGACACTACAAATACTTATTCAAAGAATATGCAATCAAGTCGAACATCAGAAATGAAGCTCAGATCTAATGCTAATCTCAGCAGCATTGTTAATGGTATACAATTAGAGACCATTCTTCAGATGGAACGTTATAGTGGCACTTACTTGGATAGTTTGGTTCTCCAGATGGAATTTAGTTTCTAGGGCTGCCTCAGAAAAAGAGCAAAAATGAAATATGTGAGAACTAAATTGCAACTACTGGGGCTGTGGTTGTGTAGTGACAGAGTGTGTGTGTGTTATTGTGTAGTTATTATGCAGTGTTAATATGAAAAGTCAATATAAATGTAAAAAAAAAACCCAAACCCAAATTACAGTTGTTCGGGTAGCTGAACACTTTTAAATTTATTTTTTTAATCTAAACTTAATCTATAATTTTCCTCATTTCCTTTTTTTTTGCTAAGGGTATTTCTGTAATGGGTCTTTCCTTAAATTACAGATCTGTACTGTCATATACCTGTGCCTTACTGATGCCTTGGTCTAGGATTATAAGAATATGGAATATTACTGCAGTTCGGTTAAAGGCTGTACTTGAAGTAGAATATTTTATTATGTAGGTATTTGCCAAGAGGTTTTTCTGCTTATTTTCTTAGTTTAAAAATAATACTTTTTGTTATGTTGTTTTTACAAAGTCAATCTCTTGTTGTCATTGTTAAGCTTTTGGCATGATGAGGCCAAGTACTGACTGCTTTGTAGTGCTGCTTTTTTACAGTTACAGAAATGAATAGAAATAAATATTCCAAAGATTTCTTTTGATATACTTATGGTGGCTTTTACTTGTCATAATAACTCTTCAGGTTTGTTTTAGCATAGTCTGTTTAGATAAATATCTACACTGGAAAATAACTGTTGCAACAAATAACCGGTTAGATACTCTCTAGTTCCGATAAAGCAGGAGAATGTAGTTGTTGACCCAAGAAAACGTTATTGGTACCACCAACGCTATTATAACTAAATAAAGAGGTTTTATAAAATGGTTTAGTCAAGAACTACAGATCTTAACTATGTAAAGGATTTCTGAATATTTTAAAGCAAAACAAAACAGAAAGAGTAAATTGAAATCTAGTTGGAATTTACTTCATAGAATACAAGAAACAGATAATTTAAGCAAATGTCTCAAAAATTCACACCTAGCATTGATCTTCTGGGAATTACCTGAAATTATCTTGCTGCCCTGACCCTTCGAGGTGGGTGGGTGTTTCTGTTTCTTTGTGGGTTTTTGGTGGTGGTTTGTTTGTTTGTTTTTTTAAATAGGCATTGGGAGCGTGGAATGTAGTTAACCCCAAGAGAAGCTTTGAGTTTTGTATTTCAGCAAGCTAGGAGTAGAGTATCACTGGTTTTGCTTATATGCTAGCAGCTGTTGAATCAGTAAAAGCAAAACTGATTTCTGCCCTCTCTGTTCCCTTTATTTTCTTAAAAACTGTAGCAAGTATCCCTCATATTTTTGCGTTTAACAATTGGTTATTATTTACTGTATTTACTAATGTGTTCCTCCTGTTGTTACCGTTCACCATTGTAGTTTTATCAGTAATGCCTTTTATTTCTTTTGCTCTGAATGCTGGATGTGAGCAAGTACAATACATTTTTTGGTGTTCCCTGCCTGCGTGAGGACATGGAGCCATGGATGCAGTTGAGCATTGTTTTCACATCAGGAGCAGGGAGGCTCGGACTATAGCTTCACATTAAAATGGTGAAATGGTTCCAAAATCCCTTTTATTTCCTACTGCTTGTTCTCTCTCTGAGATTGCAGCACTGCAGTTCATTGGTTTGTACTGACCCGAGCGTTTGCCAGTCTCATTCAGTGAAACGAATGACATAACCATTCCAGTCTTGCAAATACTTTTTTTTTTCTAGAAGAGACAGAGAGAAATAGCTTGGATGAAAGGGAGGTAGAGGTGAAAATACCTTAACTTGGTTTTGTCATCAAATGAGGCTTCCACACCTCAACCAGAGAATGCCAGTGCCACTTACAAAGAGGCAGTCTCTTCACAGTATGTGCTGTCTTTTCAGCTTCTTGTCAGCAGCCATCAGGTTTGAGCTGTACTTTCCTCTCCTAAAGAGAACAAGAAAAAGGATTGCAGATAAACAAACTTTCAAATTGGGGTTTGGAAGGTGCTAGTTGCTGTCTGTTAAATTAAGACCTCACCATTCCCATCTAAGAGGACTGGATTAATTTTAGGGGAAGCCTGAACCAACCCTTAGCACCACTCCCCCCAACTTCTTTACATGATTTGCTGATGAGCAAGAGGAGCCCAGTCATTTCTGAGATTAAAAAAATGAAGGATAATTGTGCTCTTTACTGTACGAGCCAAGGATGTTACAGTTTCCCCAAATTCATGAGGACTACTGTGGTCATTAGGTGGAAGGTATTATTTTAAATTGTGCTATGCTGTGAGAACTCATAGAATCTTTCAGCAACAAGGCAAATGGCATATGTCTGGGTATTTTCTGTGGTGCGTGTTGCTGCTTTAGGAAGAGAAAAACCTTTAACATCTCTAAAAACAGGCTGGTTCACGTTTTTATTTAGACTATAGGAAGCTTCATATCCTACTGCTTCTTTAATGTAGAAGTAGTAATCAATTCTTCTAGTGTTTTTTTTTTTTTCGGTGGATAAAGTAAGATTCTTAATAAATAACTCTTTAATAATTCTTTGTTTCAGGAGGAGTATGTTGGGACTTCTGTCGACTGGCCAAATAAGCCTTCTTGTACTTGTTAGGTTGCCCATTAGGTTATGTGCTCCCCAAAACAATCTTTCCCTTTCCTATGTTTACACATCCTCAGCCCCGTAATTATGAACTTGTTTGTAGATAGTGGAGTGGGCTAAAAAGATCCTGACCAGATACTTTTGTGCTTAGTTCTTCATGCCTTTCTGTACAAACATCTGATAGCTGGTTTCATTTTCAGCTCTGCTGCTGATGTAACTGGTAAACACCCTTTTGAAAGGCTTGAGGCGGGGAGAAAAAGTGCTTTCACCAGCTTAGAGCATAAGCAGTCACATCCTGTTAGTGTCAAACAGGAAAGTTAAGGGACTAATGGTACAGTGGAACTATTGCTTTTAGAGCAAATTAACAGAGATTAGGAACAAAATTACTGAGAATTTAAATACTGCTTGTAACAAGCCCAAGTTCACAATTTGCAAAGAAACATTGATACTTGGGGGGTTGTGTGGTTTGGTCCTCTTTTTTTTTTTTTTTTTTTTTTTTTTTAATGTGTGGTGGGTTTTTTTTNTGTTTTGTTTTTGTTTCTTGTTAGTTTGTTGGGGGAGGGTTTTGTTTGTTTGTTCTTGGGGGGTTGTTTGTTTGTTTGGTTTGTTCTTTTTATTGGCCAACCTGTGAGAAGAATTTAGCTACGCCAACAACTACTGGAAAACAGTATGCACCTGTAGCTCTTGTTGAAAACTGAGAGACTTCCAAAGCCAAGACTGTTAACTTGGGTGCTTGCATATTGAATTCCAGATCTAAAATTCAGACAAAGAGACTTGAAAAAGCAGAGCTTATGTTCTCCTTTTTATATCGATATATATTACTATGCATATTATTTAGATGTCAAAACATAGGTAGACACATGGTTAAACAAAAATGTCCTATGGCGTTCTGGCAGATCTGGAGGTGCTGATGGGCTGCCAGGTACTTGGATGATGGGGGTGTGCAGGGAATCATCAGAGAGTTCCAGGAAAGAGTGATGTTCCACTGGATGATGCTGTCTTTTCTGGATTAATACTTAGTGTATTGATCCTGCTTTCTTTCATTGGTCATGGTCTTTCAAACAAATGCTGGGCTTTTCTGCTTCCAGTGATTTTATTCTGTTCAGTAAAAATGTTTCACTGTTTATAGATTGTACTGGGTGTAGGTGGCAAGGTTTTGGTAGCAGGAGGGTCTGCAGGGGTGGCTTCAGTGAGAAGATGCTGGAAGCTGTCCCTGTGTTGGATGGAGCTCCAAGATGGACCTGCCACTGGCCAAAGCTGAGTCAGTCAGCAACACAGGTGGCAGCTCTGTGACAGCATAATCAAGAAACTGTAAAAAAACTGCTGTGCAACACCAGTTGCAGAGGAGAGAGGAGTGAGAATATGTGAGAGAAACAACCCTGCAGACACCAAGGTCAGTGAAGGAGGAGGAGGAGGAAGAGGTGTTCCAGGTGCCAGAGCAGAGATTCCCCTGCAGCCTGTGGTGAAGACCATGGTAAGGCAGGCTGCCTCCCTGCAGCCCATGGAGGCTAATGGTGGAGCAGGTATCCACCTGCAGCCTGTGGAGGACCCCATGCTGGAGCAGGTGGATGCCTGAAGCAGGCTGTCGCCCCCACGGAGAGCCCATGCTGGAGCAGGCTCCTGGCAGGACCTGCAGCCCCATGGAGAGGAGCCTGCACTGGCCCAAGTTTGCTGGCAGGACCTGTGACCCTGTGCGGGACCCACGCTGGAACAGTCAGTTACCGAAGGACTGCACCCTGTGGAAAGTACCCACATTGGAAAAGTTCGTGCAAGACTGTCTCCTGTGGGTGTGACCCTACACTGGAAGAGGGGAAGACTGTGAGGAGGAAGGAGCAGCAGAGACGATGTATGATGAACTGACCACAACTCCCATTCTCCGTCCCTCTGTGCCACTTGAGGGGAGGAGGTAGAGAAGCCACGAGTGACAGAGTGGCTTGATGGGCACCTGGCAGCCAGTCAAGGTCAACCCACTACATAGATACAGTCTAATGTTGCTACAGTATAGATGTGATAGAATTATAGTCTTTGCTTTGCCCTAGCTGTTCCAATATTTTTTTTTCCGGATATTGATTAATTACACAGTATTCTATACTGGTTGACACTTGCTAAAAGCCAGTAAAGTAACCACTGCTTCTCACAGTGGAGGGCTCGTAGCTGTAATTACATCAGACACTGGTAGTGGATGCTTTGTCTGCTGTTTGATCATCTGGGGAGAGGGAAACGTGTATCTGGAAGTAGAGAACCCTCAATTTCAAAATTTAAGGGTTGATTATTTATTTATTTATTTTATATTTTCTTTATGGGATATTGTGGCCTTCTTGAACAAGTGCCATAATGCCCCTTAATCTGTTTAGCCTTGCTTATCAATTCTGAAACTTTAAAGTGTTCCAAGTCATTCAGGGTCTCAAGTGGGATAGACTATATAAACTGATATCTGCCTAATTATATAGATAGGCAGAAAAAATAGGATGAAGCTTTGACACAGGTTATATTAAATGAATAAATATCTAATAATAAATAAACAACTTTCAGTTGTGAACTCTTATCTCCGTCTCTTTTTGATCATACTGGTTAAGCACTACCATTATACCATACTTACATACACTACCATACTTATATGAGAAAACACCTAATTGTTCTCACAAATTTGAGACTTCACAGAATAATTAACCTTCACCACCATTGAATCCCTAGAGGAAAACCTGTCTCCATGGTCTTTGCTATCTCCAGGATATAGGCAGGTCAATAGATAACATTTCCCTTTGTCCCATTTTGTATAGTTATTGTGGAGTTTGTTGTTACTGTCACAGTTTATGTATATGAATGAGTGAAGACTATACTTAGTGAAATGCACATATTCTATGGGGTTTAAACCACTCGTATTTTTGAGTTCACTGCAGATACTACAGTGTCTCTGATCCTTAGAAGTGATCCTCAAATAAACTTGGAAAAGGAGGTGTGAAATAAATGCTAAAAATTAGGCATAGAGCAAAAAAAAAAATTAGTTTATAATTAGCAAACATATCAATTTAAACTAGGTATTTTTTTAACACTGATTTTTTGGGGTGGTAGATTAAGTCTTCACAAACAGAAAACAGCTAATTCTTCCTTATGCCTTCTACCTTTTGAGGCTCTAATGATTACAAGGAAAAGCTTCTGATTATAGAGCGATAGTTTTCCTTTCTTATTCCTTCAAGAATTAAAAAACCCAAACTATATGAAGATCCTGATTTTTCCTTGGTTGAACACTGAACATGAGGTAAACTTGTGTTAAGGCTTTAATCGTTCAGTGAACAAGGGGGGTTTGTTTGTGCCCCCCC
>VZSZ01007630.1:0-10097 GCA_013398815.1 Ibidorhyncha struthersii
TCCCTTCCAACCCTGACTATTCTGTGATTCTGTGAAAAATTAGAACCAATGTGAAGATAGCAATAGGAAACACAAATCAAGCAAGTTGTAACAGGCAGACTGTTTGGTGCTCAGCTGGATAGAGTTTGCATCAGGATTTAGCTTCTGTCATGCAGTTATCATTATCTGGTCATTATGATAATAAAATGAGCTATCAAAATAGTACCCTGTCAGTTCGGGTATTACTAGGTAGTCTCCCAAAGGAGAGGTAAAAATACCTTTATTTATGATACCTAAATCATTCAGTAGAACATAATCCACTAAGAATCCAGGCCAAAGAAAAGGAAAATAGTAAGGGCCATAGCAGGCCATTGCTACTGACGTTTGTGGTTGTATCATCCTGAATGGAAATGTCTGAATTATATTATTCTGGAAGACAGATATTAGTATGTCCCGAGATGGAGGAAAGATGTGGAGATGGGGGGAAAAGAATATTTCTTTTAGTTAGCAAGAAACATTAATGCTATTGTTTTAGAGGTCTCCTCTTTGAAGTTTCTGCAAACATTTGTTCTGTTGCATAAGTAGTTTTCTCGACACGCTATGGGATTTTAATTCTTTGGGCTTTGATGCCTTTTCTGTAACAGCTCAATCTTGTGTAACAGTAAAGGGGGGAAAATTTTCTGCCATGATCGCTGCAAGTTCAAATGGGACTGTAAAGTGAGATGCTGTCTAACATCAGCTTATGAGAACCATAATGATGCCATTGCTGGAATGGAGTGAACAGAGAAAGGATTTAATCAAAGACAGTTCTGTTCAAGAAAACCTTAAGCAATTTCACCCATAAGAATACTTTTGAGCTGAGGCTCATGGGAAAAATATTTTGAAATCTTTCTTCCTTCCAAGTCTTTCAGACTTAAAATATTTTAGATACTAGACTGAGGAGAAGTAACCCATTGCTCCTCAGTGTTACAATACAAATGGTTTCAAGCCAGTGGTAAGTCAAATGTCTAGTATGTGGAATCAAGATTTCCATGCATTAGGCTGCCTGCACTCAGAGAAAGGTAGTCTTACGCAAAAGATCCTGTAACCTCAGGTCCTACCCCTACAGCTGTATGCTGAAGTAGAGGCTCTTACCTGGGTTTATAACTAAATAATTAAGTAAATGGTTAAACCCATTTCTAACATAAACTGAATCCAAATGCCTCTAAGCTGAACAGTTCAGTACATCAGGGCTTAGACCTTCTTCAAATTCACCCCTATAGTTACATAGTTCAAAGTGTATGTATAATAAAGCTCCTGGCTCATGTTGTATGACGGTAGAACAAACATAGGTTTTTATTTTCTTCATAATATTGTTTTTGTATTGAGTTGAACTGATAGCATGTGATTTGCTAGTGAATAAATTATACTTCAATGTGAATACTTCCTCGTCTTCCAAGGGCTGGGCTCTGCCAGCTTGAAATGTTTTATTCAGTCTGAATGTGAAAGCAGCGAAATCTTGAATAATAGGCAACACAAAGGCACAATTTAGGTAACTCAACTGGACAGTGTTTTCATAAAAATATGGGACTATGGATTAATTTTTATTTATTATTTTCAGCAGTTCCCATGTATGGTATAGTGTGTGTTGTTTTGGTTTGGTGTTTTTCCTTTTTTTCTTTCTTTTTTTCCCCAAATGATACGGGGACTTAAGGATTTTCATGTGGATATCTGCCATCTGCAAAGCGATTGGCTTCCCTTGCTTTCAGAGATATTTGTACATTGAGTTTCTTTTGACCTCAGTGCGAATGAGTTGCTAATACTTTCAGGGAACTAAGGTTAAGATACACAGGAGCTAAGTAGCCGTTAAAATCTGTTAGGAAGAAGGCTTTTGAGATGCCTTTGAAATCCAAACTTGTATTCTGAGGATTAGTGATTGCCTAGGAGAAGTCTGCCAGGCTCTGAGAGGGGTGCTGCAATCAGTGACATGGGCAGAAAAAAAAGAAAACAAAAGGAAAAGGGAGAATACTTTAAAATCAAATAATAAGAAGTGGATACAATCATGCCACACAATTATTAAAATGTAACATGATGCTGTGGAATGCAAAAGCAGTGAAACTTGTATTATAAAGCCTCACTGTGAATCTGGCTTCAAGCAGGGACCTCTTTTGCAGAGTAAGATAAACTCTGTAGATTTTGGGGGATAGCTGAATCAGTGCACCCCCCCTACAGACACCTAGCATATTTGTCAAAATGGCATATTCATATCTGGAGAAGGTGGAGATGGGTAAGTCCACTGAGTGATTGTTTAGCTAAATTGTGGGTCAATGTCAAAACATGGAAGAGCTAACTTTTATTTATTTATTAGAGTGTGAAAGGGGGGAGATCCAAGAGCCTGACTTATAGCTGTAATAACAAGGCTACAAATGTCCTAGTCTGGATAGACTTTTCTAGATCTTAACATGGATTATGACAGTGAAAGAAGAATGTTACTTGTTTGTCTGGGCTGGTGACTATTTGGTAGCAGGGATTGTTTGGAGTACTGTATTGATGTTGACTGTTGTCTACAGCAGAAAAGGGCCTGCAAATATTTGGCTACTTCTGGCAGTTTTTGCCTGTGGTTTTTTAGGCATGTTTTGAAAGGGTTCCAAAGTCTCTTTGCCTTTAGAATGCATTTCTAAGATTGTTTTGTGTTTACTTTTTAATTTGTTGTTTTTCTTTATTTTATTTTGAAACTGATTCTGCTTCTCCTTACCAATACAACTTTTTTCCTGGTAGGTAGAATACCGGTAGCCATTATTCCTGTTGGAATATTATGAGCATGTGACCAAAAGAATTGTTACAGAAGGGAAGGGAGGACACACATGTAGCAGGTAAAACTTTCTATGTCACTGATAATGAAGTCACCTAGAAAAAATTAGCAGAAGTCAGAAAGCCATCTACAGTTGTCTTCTCTTGCTAGTGGTCCCATACTTGAACGCAGAAAAATGAGTCTTCAAGCAGCTGTGGTTTGGTGATAGCCTTGTCTCTCTTAACAGGCTCTGGCTTCAAAGCTGTTGATTCAGCAGCTGAAAGTGCAGCGACATGGCATGCTGTCCACCATTTGACCCACTGAGATTTTTCTTTTTCTCCAAGTCCTTAAAGTTTGTAATCATGCTCAGGCATATTTCTGTAGTTGTACAGAAACAGATAGTTTCTCTTCTTCACTACTAAATACATTTTCCTTCACTCACTTATCAGCAAAGACTTAGAAGTTACTGGAAAGAATTGCAGTGATAGCAACAGAATGCAGAGCATAAAGATGGCTGATGGGGTGTGATGAGTAAAAATCAAATACTTCTAATTCATGTTTGGGTATTAAAATATGTAGCACCTGCACAGATATTCAAACATAATGAGCTGACTGGATTGGGCAAAGTGGTATGAGGCATAATTAGCAACTCACTACAGTCCGTTCAGCCAAGCTGCCTCTTGGGAAAGAAAATAAACGCTTAAAATATCAACAGTGTATGATGTATATTCAATATTTCAGTTTCTGTTGTTTTTATGAAGCAGATTGGAGTGAGAAAAGCCAGTTCAAAAGGGGAACTGAAATGAAATTTGTGCATGCAAGATGCTTTGTTTATATGGTATTTTTTTGTTGTTCTTTCCTTTCCTAACTCTGGTTTGCTGATGTTAATTATTAATTACACAGGTATTTCCGCTCTGTCAACTTGATTGTTGCAGTCCTACAGTTCAGTTCTTTCTTTTCTTCCTGGTGCTTTTGTACCTAAAACTCACTGATCCATAGTTCTCAAGCTTTCAAGGTTCAAGCTCTTAAGCTCACAGATCGTCTGTTACCTCAGCCTTTACTGTTGTGTTTAATCTTCTTGGACGGGCAATGTTAACACATCTCTTGGTGTTCAGTATTGTAGGAAGGTAGCATATGGAATTTGAAGGGAGGATAAGACTGATGCAGATCAAGTAGCTGTTATCTGGGACTAGCAAGTAAATGTAATTATTAAGGTCCTTATGACTTTGATTTTTGTGACTACACAGTGTCATACTACACAGTGTCAAAAGCCATAAGCTTGTTTTTTTTGGGGTCTGTGTTACTTCTATGTGCTAGCAGTATAAACCTTAATCTGGAGGTAAAACAGAAATGAAAGGAGTAAGTCCATAAGTTAGCTTTTTCTGTGACAATTTGGGTATAGTGGAATACAGCTATACTGCCATCCCAGCTCTAGTGATATAGTGGTCTGGAGTAAGCCATAAGCTGGCCATTTTTGGGGGGAAATGCTTGTAAGTAACCTGCATGAAAGTTGCCATGTCTGAACAAGAAGAATAAAAGTTCTCTAAGAGGACTTCAGTCTCTTCTTAGATATTTTGCTACACCCAAGTATGAACTGGGGTGAAGCCCTGAATCATAACACACTGCAGTAGGCTTTATGTCCCACTAGCAATGTGTTTGCACAACAGAGCTCTGAAGGTCGTTGAAATAGTTGTGATTCAAGTACTATTCCAGAAGGCCTTTTGCTGTAATTTTCAGTTACAAATGAGTTTACTTTTTTTGGTTGGTTTGTTTTTTACTGTCTTATTTGAGGTATCTGAAGTTATTCTGACTGGAAAGACATTGTCTTTTTTTGATCAGAAGTTTTTGGTGATTTGTTTCAAGGAAATTACTTTAGTTTTCCAGTTTTTAACTCTACATGTAAACTTGCAATAATTTCTTGCTTGCAAATGTATTTATTTTCTGTCGGTGATAGATACTGTAGAGCGCACAACCCTCAGTGAAAACAGCCTCCCTGACTCTACAGTAACAACGAATGTAGATGACTTGAGATCAAAGTTGAGTGAACTTACTTGTTCTATCTCTTCCATTTTTCTTTAACTTCTTCCTTTTAAGTGAGAAAAGTTATTAAATATCAAAACTGAATAGCAGTGTTTTTCCGAGTCCCAGACACCCTTTTAAATAGGGGCAGAAATCTTTAATCTTCTTTGTAGCATCATGACAGTTGTTCCAAAAAACATCTCCTTCTGTCTTCAAAGTATAATTGCTTTTCATTGAAATGATTTGTTTTCTCGCTGAATTTTTTGCCCCCCTCTTCTGGATCTTGGTCTTCTGTCCTCATTTTTCTGGAGTTCTTACTACTTTGGTACTGTGCAACTGTTTCCAACATATTACTACTGGTGCTGTCTAGGTAGCTGATGTATATTTCGTTTGGCCTATGTATTTGTTGATAGAAATCAGATTGTCTGTTAAGATTTCTGACATAACTAGTAGTGTCAAAGAATACCTGACCTTTCAAAAATTTCCAGTTCACTTTTATCTGTTTATGCGCGTGGCCACTTCAATATCTGAGGTACTTGTATCACATGGGGAAAAAGAACAAATCTCTTTTGTTAATCTTGAAAGAGAAACATCTCTTTGGATTTTGAAGGGTTGCTGTCAAACTGTGGATGGAAAGTAAAATCTTAATGGTCTGATTGTAACAAACTTGCCAATCTGAATCTGTTCTGCTCCTGCATGCCAATCAATTTCAGAATGGTGTTTGTAGCACTTTCAAGGCTATTAGGCCATTTACAAAGGGGAATTTAGGAGCTTTAGCTGACAACTGAATGTGCTAAATAGTGCTCTAAAAATAATCTTTGTGTTTGAAATGATGGAAAAAAAATTAAGAAAAGAGCATCAGCTAGATACAGTGTCAAGAAAGAAAAGAATGACATTGAGAATGAGATATCAGACCTAGGGAACCTACAGTGTTTTGCTTGTCTTTGATGTAACTATTGTATAACTTTTGCTCATGTGGTATGGAGCATACCAACTTGGACTTTAAGGCAACCTACTGATTTCAGTAGGATTTGGTTTAATCATATTGCTGGACAATTTTTATACACCTGAATATTTTTGTCTTGCTGCAGAGATTTTCTTTTCCTTCCTCACTTAATATATTATATGTTTCTTTAATATATATTAACATGAGAGGTTAGATTTGATACTTCAATAGTCCCACCTGATATTTTTCTTTTTTTGGAGATGAGTCTCCTAACTTGATACAGTGTCTGTGGCTTAATTACTTTTTTTTTTGATGTCTTTCCTTGCTGTCTTCTTCATTTGTATTAGCAACATCTACCCCTGCAGCTATTACTCTCAGTTCACAGTGTTGTGGGACCAGACAGAATTCTTTAAATTAAATAGATGTTTGAAAAAAGATCTTAAAATACTATGGATTCCAGGTTTCAGTTCTTTTAAAAGCATAATCCACCTGTTCATTTTTTGTCTGCTAATGTAGGTCAGAGTTTTCTGTCCCTGTCAAAGTTTAGGTTATGTTAGAGCTAGACAGCTGTGGAAGCTCTTCACAATACCTTTGGTTATGTTCAGATGAGTAAACAAATCTTTGATGGAGATGAGCATAAAAATAGAAAATTCCCATCTCCTAGGCAGAGTAGGTTGCAGTTTCCCACTGTGCGTTGCTTCCACTAGAAGAATGCCAGTTCACTTTAAGTTAAACATTTTGAAGCAACATCTTTCTTTTGATTAAAATTCAGTAGAGTGAGGTGTGTCACAGGAAAATAGGCTAATTTTTCTACCTGCTTAATAGCCTACCTTAATAAGTAGAGTGGAACCCCAGCTTGAACAGGGCTTTTACAGTTTCTAGGTTTTCCAGTGTATGGTGGAAGAGTTATTTGACAGCTAAGGATTTTTCAAGCCACTTGAAAAATTATTTATCATGTTTTTCTTTTCCGTTCTGGACTTAGCACAGCTAACCATT
The DNA here is from genome assembly GCA_013398815.1 of Ibidorhyncha struthersii. Classification (NCBI taxonomy): domain Eukaryota; kingdom Metazoa; phylum Chordata; class Aves; order Charadriiformes; family Charadriidae; genus Ibidorhyncha; species Ibidorhyncha struthersii. The sequence continues at coordinate 6,711 of VZSZ01007630.1, forward strand.
TTTTTGTGTGTGTGTGAAAACACTGCAGTTACTTAGAAAGGGAAAAAAATTGAATGTGATTTTCAAGGTAAAAGTTAAAATTGTCTTACTATTAAACTCAGAAATACTGGAAGAAGCATTGGCCTGTTCCTGCACCCTTGCTATCAGCAGAAATACAGATGTGCTTCTTGACTATTGGACTTTCAATCATGAATGCTTTTGTGTTGTTAAAAAGTTGTAGACAGAAGTCCAGGGGAAGGTCAGCTTGCATATCTCTGTCTACCTTACTGCAGGTGCCATGAGATGGCCTTTCTGGTGTGGAGTAGCTGCAGGCATTGCTAACCATTTTTCTTCTGGCTGCCTTTTATAACTGGCAATGAGGGTGCTTGTGTGTCTTTTAAAGACAAGCCCCTGCCAAATCCATACAAAGTGTTTGTTTTAATAGCCTTATTTATATGTTATGTAAAAGAGGCAGAGTGCAGGAAACAGCACTAACACTTAAAAGTTTCTTTGCTCTGTAGGCCATTAAACCTCTAGGTTGTTTTTAGTTAGCAACATTGTATAATGTAGATGATGACACTGTTGAGGCAGGGAGTTGTGGGAGACAGATAAGGTGTCTGAAGTGATTAATTAGTGCTGTAGTGACAATGCTAATTGTATGTGATGTTGGACCCTTGTGGATGTTGTCTTGTCTGATGGCAACAAACACAGACATAGCCTCCTCCCTCTCCCTTTCATTTAATTACGGTCTGTAACAACTGATCCCTTTCCCTAGCCTGAGAGCATCCTCCTCTGTGAAAGGTTTGCTACTCTCTTTCTCTCTGTCATGTACTTTGAAACCGTGTGAGTCTTCAAGGTAAGGTACGAAGGCCACACACACACAATTGTGTGTGTTCAGAAAAAGTGCAAAAGCCTTGTGGCAGGCAATTTGAAGTACTGGTCAAGTTCTTTAAAGGTGAGTGCCAGTGGTATTAAGACCAGATAAAATTACCTGTCCCGCTGCTCTTCAGCTGCACAAGAAAAGTACATTTAATTTAGACCCAATGGTGGATCTGTACCATATTGTTGTATTGTTAGCAGACTCAGTAGAGGACTGTCAAACTGCCAATGCTCAGATGTAAGTAGTAGCCTCTGCTGTACTGGAAGTGGCCCATCCATCTCCATCCAGCATCCAGGCATGCTAATGGAGCAGTACTTGAAGGCTTACACCATGCTGTATCTATCTTTTGTATTACTGGACAACTTTTAGTTTCTCTTGCTGTCTGCTGCTTTTTTCCAACACTTAAAAACCAAAAACCTTGTAGACTGTACTTTTATTATCTCATAGCTCACTCACAGTGCTGAAATTATGGTACTGAACTGCTGTTTAATGCAGATATGATGACACTGTAGGGCAGTGGTGCTCAAATGAAAGACTAGATCACATCTGTAAATATAAGGGGAACTTACAAAAGTGTGGTACCTGCAGAAGAAGAGGTGAATGTTATGGTTAAGCCTGGGCAAAGCACTGAAAGGGCAGACATTAAACTGCAAAAGAAAGGCAGAGCAGTCCAAGGCAGTTGAGAGCACAGAATGAATCAACAGCTGGATCACTGAAAGTTATTCAGAGGTTAATTCAACAGATAGATTTGTGTGGAAGCTTGTTCATATTTTATCACTTTCATGGGGAGTTTTGCCTGAATAAGCAAGATTGATTGAGCCTGCAGGTGTTGCATTACTATTAAAATTGTTATTTGCATTGTGTGAATTGGACATTCAGATCCCTTAGGCAGCTTGGAAAATGTCAGCTCTAACCATCTAATAAATATGATCCATATTAACCTACTGTGACACTTTGTTTCCCTTGTTCCTGGACTCCTGAAAGAGACACTTACTGCCTTTGAGATAACTGTCCTGGTCTCTTAATTCAGGCACAGAAACCTCTGCATTTGTGTACAAAGGGCACAGATTCAGTATGACCAGATAACCTAGTTCTGGGTATTTATACACAAAGCATGAGTCAATCAAGTTTATTAATGACCAAGCCCCACAAACAATATGCTGTTACAGGAAGGAATCTATTCTTGCTGCATCCAATTTATGATATGCTTATGCAAATTTAAATGTCTTTATACTGGTGCACAAGAACCTCACTGAAATAAAAAAAAGGGGGGGGGCGGGAAGTAGGGGATAGATGATGAGGAAGGATGAGAAGGTTCAGTATTTAGTCTGAGCTCAGGAAAAGAACCAGTCTGAAACCATATCCAGTTTGTTCAGCATACCTGCATTTTGTGAAGCAAAAAAAGCTGTAAAGGTGTCCTGTTGTTGCCTAAGTTAGCTTTTTAAGAGCAGAGAACTTGACATTTCAGTGTTTTTGGCTGTGTGTGCATGCACATCTTGTTTTGTGTCTTTTGAAAAGATGTGGACTGATTTGCATGTCTATAATAAGAAAAAGAAAAACAGGCCACAGCTTGAGAACCACCTGTGAGTAACTTGCTCTTTTATTTTTAGCTCGTTTTATTCTGTGATGTGTTGGCATATATTGATTACATTGGTAGATTTTTAAGATGATGAGCTGAAGAGATTGAGCAGCACATGCAGTGAGAATAGAACAGTTCAATGAATAATGCTATTTTTATCTTCAACTTGGATGCTACTTGCTTTATGCCAAATTCCTTCTTTACCTGTTCACTCCTTAATTGCTCTGTTGCAATCTTAAGTACAAACAAATCTGAATTTAGCATGACAAAACTACTTTTTTCTTGACTTTTTCTTTCTTTTTTTGACTTTTTACTTTCTTATTTTGCTATTGTTTTTGATTTAAACTGACTCCTATATATCTTTCGTGGTTTATAATTGTGAAGCTTTGTCTGTACTAATTCCAGCTGAATGATGTGGAATGGAAGTGGTAGGATAGTCAAACCTTATTGTTTAAGGTTGGAAGAGGGGGAAAATACAGGAATACTTAATACTGTAGAAATTACCAGTAAATGGTTGATGGAAAAAGAATTTTTCTCACTGCACTTTATGGAAAGTCTAATGGAATATGAGAATGACAGCACTAAAATATGTTAATTGGATAATCTGCAGAATATAGAACATGGCTTTTCACAGGATCATACTGAATTTTAGGAAAGATAGACACCAAACTGAAGATCACCTTTACTATGTTTTAAACCTTGTGTCTTTGTTCTTCCTACTTACTGATTATTTTTTGTTCTTGTTGTTCCAAAGTGAATGAAGTAACTAAAACAGTTCAAACTGCCATAGGATTTACAGGGAATATACTTAAACAAGAAAGGTTGTGAAGGTTGATAATATTAAATATAATAGTCTCCACTCTGATTTGAACACGTAGGCTTGCCGTTTAATTAGCTTGATGTCTAGTGCCAGGAACCACAAATAACAAATCAGATTCTGCCCCCTTCC